>JAECYV010000005.1:67128-182360 GCA_023014305.1 Lepiota subincarnata
TGGAGGACTGATTGCTCCATTGATGCCCGCTCCCATTGGCTGCCTGGCCACAACAACATCCCGTCACCTCCTGTCACATCGCGTCACGTCACCCATGAACTCAGACTCCCTCGCCGCCCTCAAGGTCGCCGACCTCAGGCGCGTTCTCCAGACCGCCGCCCTCCCCGTCCCCGCGCGCCTCACAAAAGCCGAACTCACCGCCCGCATCATCGCCTCCCCCGCCGCCGAGGCTGCCTTTTATTCCCTCTATCCCGGACAAGCACCACCAGCATCCCCCACACCCGCCCCAGCAGTGCCCGAACCCGAGTCGGCCTCAGCTGCTGCACCGCCCGCCGCCACCGCTCCAGCTCAGCAGTCGCCCCATGTCACTCCAGCTCAGCAATCGCCCGATGCCACTCCAGCTCAGCAGTCGCCCGATGCCGCTCCAGCCACCCCAGAGGACGTAGAGCTCGAAAAGCGCAGAGCACGCGCGGCCCGCTTCGGCATCCCCCTTGTCGAGCCCGCCCCCACCGAACGCCAGAGAACAGGCGTGCCCTCGCCCGATGTGTGTGCTCTCTTCCCTCAACCGCCCCACTCGCTCACTCCCCCTTCTTCTACACAGAATGCTGAGAAACTCACGGCACGAGCCCAGCGCTTCGGTCTCGGCTCCACCACTCTTGTCGACGCAGAAGAACAGGAACGACGCAGGAAGCGTGCAGAACGGTTTGGCCTCRATGTCCCCCGCGTACGTCCCTCCCCTCTCCCCTCGCCCCCTCCCTTCTTCTCCCAACCCCACCTCTAGGGCGCATCTTCCTGACCGTTTCCTCTGAGYTACCCATGTACACACTTTCTTGATACCCACCCAATACATTCTCTTGTTTGAGCCATCAGCATTGTCACACCTCGAAAAGGGAAGCTCTCCACCATGTCCTCCACCACAAAGTACACAGACATGGGCTGGCCAGAGGAAGACGCCCTCTGGAAGTACCAGTCCCTCCCCGAGCCCCTCCTCACATCCGAGCTTGCCCGCCTCTCGGAGGCCACATCCATCGCCGACACAGACTGCATCTCCCTCCAGCCCTGCCCCAATCCAGACACCGCCAACCAGGATCGCTACACCGTCCAGGACTGGCAGCTCTCCGACGGTCTCTGGTCCTTTCGCGCCCTTTTTGACGGTGCGTCCCCTTTCCCAGCCGCGCAACGACCCCCCTCCTCAATCCTGACCCCTCCTTTCCTTGCTGGCAGGCCATGCGGGTCACGCCACCGTAGATTATGCTGTCAAAGCCTTGCCAGCCCTAGTTAAACAGAAACTAGAGGCTGCTGCACCCTGCCGCGACCCTACCTCTGTTTCCCAGCTCCTCACAGATGCAGTCGTGGAATTTGACGATGGCATCGCCCAAGACCTCCTCCATATCCTTCCCGACACCCAAACCATTGCCCAAATGTCAGACGACAAGGTGCGTGAGATGATCGATGATCTCCAGAGCTCACAAGATCGTTCCGAGCTCTTGAGACGATGTATGCACGGCAGTACTGCTCTGATTGTTCTGCTCGACCCCCCAAAACATAATCTCTGGGTAGCCAGCCTGGGGGACTGCCAGGCAGGTGCGCTGCACGTTTCTCTCTGGACCATTCACCCACTGTTGACTGTCTCTCGACTAGCACTCGGAAGAAAGGATAGCCTGGGCAAATGGTCTACCTGTCTTCTTAGCGCCTTTCATAATGGACGGGATAAAGCGGAGACCGCGCGCATCCGACAGGAGCATCCAGACGAAAGCGAATGCATCTACAACCACAGAGTGCTCGGTGCAATTGCTGTGACAAGGGGTTGGTTTATATTATTGTCACCCACTCAATTCCAAATCCGTCTGATAGCCAGCCAACCAACCCACAGCTCTCGGCGACCATGGATTCAAGTTGCCTCCCATCTTCACCGAGCGCGTCTTTGCGCGCACCAACCCGGGCCTCAAATTCTCTGCCACAAATCTGGGAGACTTTCTTGTCCGTAACCGCACGCCTCCTTACCTCTCCAGTCGCCCCCAAGTCCAACACGCCGACCTCTCCGATCGTGAACAACACCAAGAGATACGGCTCATCCTGTGTTCCGATGGTCTCCTCGATCTCTATTTCGAAGAAAACACAACCCTCACGTTGGACCAATTACCCGAGATTTGGTTCCATGCACTGGATCACCGCGACCATTCTCTGGCAGCCTACGATAACCTCGCTCTAGCGCTTGTTCGCCACGCCCTCGGAGGAGGCGACACAGAGAGGGTATCTAGAAACCTCACAGTAGAAATGGCATTTAGGTGGATGGACGACACAACGATTCTGGTGCAGAGGGTCTAGATTAACTAGTCCTGTTTGTCACTGGCTTTGGAAATAAACATTAGTGATAATGAGAAGAACCCTGGTTTTGCATCCTCTTACCCATCCATCCAATGACTCAGTCATCGTCGACATCCCTCAGCAACAATCAGCCCCTCTACACCTGCCTATCATGCTCCATCGCATTCCTCTCGCCGGARGAGCAACGTAACTTTTTAACCACTCCGCCTTCTCCCATACATCTGACAATATCCAAGGGGACCACTACAGGTCCGACCATCATAGGTACAACATGAARCGTCGTGTATCTGGACTACCACCCGTCAGCGYTTCTGTATTCAATCAAAAAGTCCTCGATCGCAAGTCGGAAACTGCAGTCATGACCTCTCCCAGAGGCTCAGTTTGTGAGGCGTGCAAGTGAGTCAACCGACATGTCCCCAACCACTCCCGAATTTTTTCTAATTGCATCATCTCAGCAAAGTATATTCGACTGAAAACTCATACCGCTCGCATCTGCAATCCAAAAAACACAAGGAGAATGAAGTCAAAAAGGCCAAGGTCTCACCCCAACCCCATCCAACGTCCACCGAGGGGCCAGAGCCCAGCACAACACTAAACAACATTGAAAAAAGACTCGCAAGCCTTGCTGTGAACGAAGACGCAACCGAAGAAGAAATAAACCAAACCATAGACGAGAAAATCGCTGCCGCCAGGGCCCGTCTTTCCCCATCCCACTGCCTCTTTTGTCCTCACCAGTCTACCGACCTCCAAAGCAACCTCACCCACATGTTCACCGCCCACTCCTTTTTCGTTCCTGACTCTGAGTTTCTCGTCGACGCAACGGGGCTCGTCATCTATCTCGGTGAAAAGATCGCCGTTGGGAACGTCTGTATATACTGCAACGGGAAAGGCAAGGAATTTCGAACATTAGATGCTGTCCGCAAGCATATGGTCGACAAATCCCACTGCAAGGTTGCGTACGACACGGAGGATGCAAGACTAGAAGTTTCCGATTATTACGACTTCCGTAACTCATACCCCAGTCCACAGGTCAAAAATTCTCTGTCTGGTAACAATGAAGAATGGGAGGATGTTGATGACGAAGACGTTGATTCAGACGAGGTAGATGAAATTATTAACGAGGAAGTGGGCGACGAGGGTGACGACGAAATATTCGACAACCAAATTACGTATGCCGACTCACATCTTGAACTCGTCCTGCCCTCTGGAGTGCGCATCGGCCATCGCTCGATRAAACGATACTTCCCCCAATCGTTCTCTGCTTCCTCCCGAGGCAAAGCAGAGGACCCCAACTCTGGTGCCGCTGTCGTTCGCCGTCTGCTGGCAGACAAAAAATCTGCCCTGGTTCCACGAAAGGGAGGGTTTGGACCATATGGTAGTGGGACAGACGTCGTCAAAGCACGGAATCGAGGCGAGGCCCGGGAGGCTGGCCGTCACGTTCGTGAGTTCCGCGATCAACGAAGACGAGAAGACTTCAAGACCAAGGTTGCATTCATTCACAATCACCAGAAACACTATCGAGATCCTCGTGCGTTCATACCCTTTTCCCTCATATTTCGTCACTGACAGTATTCTCATTAGTTTTGCAATAATCGTCGTGTACTTTGATCGCATTCTGCTTTTGCCGTTTGCAATACCAATATTAAATGTCGTATAGAAGTCATAGAAATCATGACATTCACGAGAGCAGATATGGCAAATAACGTTACGATTAGCCATGAACCAAATGATAAATTCAGTGGGGTATATAAGTTATGTCCGGAATACGTGGAAACGATACGAGCAAGATACGAATAATTCAGGTCTAGTACAAATATGCTGCAGGAACTATGCCCTCGCGCCCCGTCCGGAGATCTCGGGCGTACCACCATCTATCAATCGAAGATGAGTCAGGGATCAATGTAGCAACAACACGAAAACCTTACGCATGGTCCTTGTCATCCAGAATCTCGATTTCGGTTCCAGCTTGTAGGGGCAGCTCACCCTCGCCATCAGGAACAAAGTCATACCTGACATGGGCAGTCCGGCTGCTTTCTTCCGGCAAGAGCCCACCGATCACCTCAGATGGTGTCTCTGCCCGGAGATAATTACTAGCATCTGGTCCGAAAGGATCCTGGTCTCCCTCTTTGGTTAACCTATCTTCTTTGTCAGTATTGTGATTACTGAATGGACTGGTTCCCAGAATAGTCGTGCGTGTGGCGGCATTGATATGTTCAAGAAGCGAAGAGGGGCGATGTTGGGCCGAGTCATCATCTTCGTCAGCTACATCGTACTTGAGTTTGTCATCGCGGCGAGAGAAGAGGGTCCACAGGATGCCTATCAATGCCAGAAGGAAAACCACACCAGCAGCGATGGCGATGGAGATAAGAATAACAATACCAGTCGCCAAGAATCCTATGACATGATATTGTGAGCTCATGAAATCTAAAATGCGAAGAAAAAGCGTACTGCGTTGAGCAAAGCTGAATTTAGCAAATGAGTGGAACAAAGATGCGATAAAGCCAGGCTGTCCATCTGCAGCAGTCGTCACAGCGTACGGAATAAAACTCTGGCCGTCATAAAGCACAGAAGAGGCATTGCCGTAACTGGGGTCAGCCAAAGCTCCAGACATCAGCAACATGCGGTCGGGCTCGATAACACCCCGCCCCGTATGTGCATCTTGGAGTGGCACCATCGTAAGCTGCAAGATGGAAGTGTTCGCATCCAGATTAGAACCTATACGGATTTATTCAGGACTTGCCAACTAACAAAAGGGGACCGGGCTCACCGAGCGTTGACCAATTGGCACCATCCCAAAATGACAAGTAAGAGGAAGAGCCATCAGAAGCCCTGCAAATATTGAGCGTATAAAACGACTAAAATTGGGGACTATATACCTCCCAGCAGCAAAGATACTGCTCCCATTACCACCATTAACTTCAAGAGCTGTGACGGGACCAGGAATATCTGATCCTGAGCCCATTGCCGTCCAAGTGCCGTTCACAATATCAAACTGAGCCACACTAGCAGAGACCCCATTCCCAACGATGAGAGAGCCACCCGCAACAAGGAATTCTTGGTTGTCCTAAACAGACAAATGTGTTAATTATAATTGCATGGTTTTGGCCACTTACTCCAGCATAAGCAACAGCGGCAACTTGGCCTTGAACACCAGCTCCAGGTGCGTTCCATTGATTACTGCTTGTATCATAGATACAAACAGCCTCGCAACGGAGGGATCCAGCTTGAGCGAAAGTACCAGCGACGATAATCTTATCCGTCTGTGACGCGGGTTTTGTGATTGATCGAACGATGACGGCGGCCAACCCGCTACCAGGCTGCAATGGCTGTGGACTATTGAGTTCCCATTGCCTGTTGGTAAGGTCATAGATGGCCAATCCATTGACATTGGTACCTGGGATCGTAAATTCACCGCCAACATAGAGGCGATTATTGTCAACCAACAAAGCACGGACAGTTCCGTTGACTTGTGTGCCGGCCAAGCCTGAAACAGAACCGGTCCGGGCATCGTATAGGAGGATACCTCCGATAGCGGCACCACTATTGGACACGCGTGTAAAATTCCCTCCAAGAATTGTCAACTCCGTGGAGGATGAGGTGTTGGTCCAGAAAACGCCCGTCAGAATCGCTGGTCCAGAAGTGGCGGGTGGGGAGGGCAGAGTTGCGTTAGGGGGCACAGATGCCTGCCGGGTGAAGAAACGGCGATGAAATGCCATGTGATTGACCCAGTTCGAGCGGGAGATGCGTGATCGACGTTGGTTGGAAGGGGCAGYATTGTTGGACATGCGAGCCCCCGACAATGCGACCTGGACAGGGTTTACCTGCGGTCCATTCTCGTCACCATTCTGGAGCATGACGATACCCGTCGCACCGAATTTCCTGTAACTACCAACATTACCCGCGAGCCACTGTTGTGCAGTGCCGTTGGTGATGAATGTCATGTTCCCAAAAACGAAGCCGCCGCTGCCCATCCAAGCATTGAGAGTGGTGCTCCAAACAGCAACACCGGATACTTCAGCATCGCCTGCAGAAGTGAAGGTACCGACAACCTGGATCTCTCCGTTGGTGGAGCTCAGACCGGCTACTTGCCCGTTGACACCAGAACCTAGTGGCACCCAGGTATTCTGGAGAATGTCATACGCGACTATGGCTCGCAGACGTCCACCAGTCGTCCCTGCGGCTGTGTCACGGAACGCACCTCCGACATAAAGCCTGTTTTGATCCACGATCAAGGCTGACACCGGTCCATCCAGACCACCACCTGCGACGGGTGCAAGTGCACCATTTGCGAACATCACAATGTTGGAGGCACCAGAAGCAGGTCCTGAGGAGAGGCGGAAGCTGCCACCAAGAAAGATGACGCCAGAAGGATGATGAGCAACCGTTGTGATATTAACTGCATTAAGCTGGTCGGAAGGGATGCCGCTGAATAGCTGAGCACCAATATTGTCAAAGGCAGTGAAGGTTGTATTAGAGAGGACCTGCGTGGCATCAAGAGAATTGCCGCTAGTGGCGGCAGAACGTGGCCACTCGAAAAATCCAAAGGTGCGTTGTGAGCCTTGCAGAGGGGAGGACGAAGAATTGCGATGATCAGATGGAAAATTGACCGATTTAAGGACCAACTGCACTCGATCGGCTATCACCTCATATTTACCTCCCTGACCAGTGCCTTCAGGTTGGTCAGCAAGAGTCATAGTGATGGTCATGACAAAATCAGGAGCAGAGGGTACGATGGGTCCACTATAAAGAAGGACAGTAGCGTCATCCGTGTTTCGCTGAGAGATTGTCGTGACCGATGGTGGGATCCCCTGACCAGGGAACATGGTCACCTTGACACTGGTTCGGAGGCTGCAGTCCTGGAAGTTTGCGCATCCAGGGATCAATAGACTAACGTCATAGTTGCCTGCCGCAGATACATAAGGCATCCATGTGAAGCTGGGACCTGACGCAGGCAGTGTACCAACATCAACGGTCGATACAAGGACGGTCTGGGTGGTGCCGGCGATCTCGGTGTTCGCCACCTTTGCAACCCAATCACCCGTTCGCGTTGTGTTCGATGGGCCGGGAGCAAAACAAGACTGTCTATTATTACTCTCAACCGAGGAAGCAAATGCGCCAGAGGAGAGCAGCTGTAGGAGGTGCAAACCAGGGCCGTGGCCGGTAAACCCTGATAACTTGATTTGAACACCTGTAATGGACAACATGGAATCGAAGAGGAAGTCTTGGTATGGGAGGGAAGAGTCGGTCGATAGGGGACAGGGATCGGTGCAAGATTGGTTTTGACCAGTGGCAGGGTCGACATAGGACAGGGTGCGGACTTGGTTGTCGGGAATAGTCGTGACACTAGGAAGTATGGATGAGATGCTGCAGCTCACGGATAAATGAGACGTACCTAAATCCAGTTGTACCATGATCAGGCTGGAAAGTATTTCCAAGACGCATCCCACTGGCGGAAATAGAAGAAAAAGCCCTGATAAGGATGAGAGGCACGCCGTTATCGACTGCGAACCAGGAATTTCCAGGACCATCTGGACCGGATGGGCAGAGGATGTTTTGAATATTGTTAAAGTTGGGATCAGCAGTCGAGGGGGAGCCATGGATCTCGGCACTCTGCAGTGGAACGGGAACCAACGAGGAAGAAAAGGGGGTGGCACCTGCGGAGAACGGGACTTTGGGATTGTTGGTACCATTCAAGGAAGTGGCATTGCTGCCAAATGCAGTAAGGAAGGAACCCGCGAAAAAAATGCTACTGCTGGAAGAATTGGTGGTGATGGAATCTACCCTCGACTGAGCGCCAGAGAGACCGCGGAATGGCGGGGGGCTCCAAGTCTGAGCGCGAGTATCCCATACCGCGACTGCAGAACTAGGTGAAGTGAAACTACCGCCAACCCAGACTTTTCTGTCCTGCTGGTCGCAGAACAATGTGCGAATCTCGCCGTTGGGAGCGTTTGAAGCGAGGGAAGAGAAAGAGTTGGTAGAAGGATTGTAAGACACTATGTTGTTGGCGGGTACATCTGCGACGGAAGAGAACGAGCCTGCGAAATACGCGGAGCCATCAAGATCGCATGCTGCATGGATGCTACCCCCTGAGTTGGTCGTGGCAAGGCGCGTCAATGAGCCATCCGAGGAGCGAGAAAAGAGGGTCGAAGTCGTCGGGTCGAAGGTGAGAGAGGAATTGGAGACAAAGTCGAAACCAGCAAAGGCACCGGCGAGGCCGACCTTGCCCATGCGGTTGAAATCGAGGCTGGGGAGAGCAGCATGGGCAGCGAGGACAAGGGAGGCGATGGAGAGGAGAAGAGGGGTCATGAGGAGGGTAGAAGGGCTGGGGGGGTATAGTACATGCAACTGGGGAGGAGGACAGCCAGACTCGAGGACAACACAACAACACCCACGGGGTTGCCCACTCAACAATACGTTCTAAAAGGGAAGTATATTCACACGCTCAGTCTACTGTTCTAACGACAAGATCTTTCAGGTCGGCCTGCGTTCCGACCCCAACCAGAAACGGCGACGCCTGCTCGAATTGCCTGTGTTCCGTAGTCAGTCCAGATCCTCTGCCCTATGTCACCCCACTCACTGGGGGTAGCGGTAGCGGTGCACTGCCGGGTGCTTTAGACCGATCATCAGTCGGGTGTTTGCGGCGTCCACCTCCCGTTGCGCGGTGTGCTTGGCGCTCATATCCAGCCACTTGCCCACAGACGGCGTGTACATTGCAATCCACCGCGTGAGGTAAACATCGTCGCTAGGCTCAGGGGCATATTTGTACGCTGCCACAGCGAGGCCAACGACTATGAGTGCATTGCGCCAGAACGGTGTAGTAAAGTCTGGAGGACGTGTACATTAGATGCTCCGAGCCCAAGGACACAATGGACTACCGAACCTTCTCTAGAGTATTGTGCAGACCCTTCTCCGTGGCCCGACGAGGCATATCTGCGGAAAGAAGCGCCAATAGACCTGCGAACAGAGCGCACTCTGGCCAGGGACATGAAGGAGGATGAAGTTGCGCTGCAGCTTCCGGCAAGCGCCGTGTTTGTTTGCATCATAGATATCAACAAACTCCGACAGGCTCGTTTCCCATTAATATGTATAAACTATGGACTTGGAAAAAAAAAAAAAGTAGGTAATGGATGTAAGCAACATGAACTATGGGTGACCAGTCTAGTCTCTACGGCAACCAAGCTGGTGAGCTGGTCATACATGTTTCAGTCCCTGTTCCTCCTCTCTCGCAAAATCTCCCTCACTTCCGATGCTGCACGTCGCGCCCCAACACCGCCAGCCCAGCCCCTCTGGCGCAGCCACCCAACCAACCTCGGCGTAAGTGCCGCAGTGAGCCCCACGCGGACAGGGAGAAAAAGCGTCTTATGAACAGTATAAGCCAGGACCAACATCGCCCAAAGGCCTTCAGAACCCCCTTGACTGGTATGTGTTGCTCGGTCCATTTCGTCAAGACCCGGCTCGGCAGGTTTTGAATGCAGCGTGTTGTAGACGAGGTCCCTGGCCTGGGTTGCCACACGAGAAACGTATTCTGCCCCAAGCAGATTGATCCCCGCAAAGGCAACACCAAAATCCAGCACAGAGAGAATTAGATAGACACCCAAGGCATACCAGCCGTACGACTTGATCAAGTACTTCAGGCGCTGCGACAGTGTGGCATTCTGCGGCAATACGTCCGAAGAGTGGTGGGGTGAGGTTGGCGGCGAGCTGGTGAGTCGGGAAGGAAAATGATGGAAGAGCCTTGAAGGAGCACGGCGGGGTTGGTGCGTGAGAACGCCGCGTGCTCTGGTTGTTGTTGGGAGGAGAGGTGCTGCAACTCTGGGTGCAACGACTCTGAGGACGCTGAAGCGGGGAACTATGCCACGAAGTACAGGAACCGGCATGGCAGGAAAGAGAAATCAGGCGGCCGGGGACTGCCGTTTGGCCGCAATTGTCATCATCAAACTCAGCCCCAAAGGAGCAATTCCCATAAGCAAAAAGTCCATCGATAAGTACTTGACTCAAAAAAACCGACGAGAACACATGTCTTTTGTCAAATGGCACCCGACAACATCGATGAATACCAAGCATCCGGCCCCTTTGAAGGTCCTGAAAAGCTCCTCGAAATATGGTTCGCTCCATCCGCCACACTTGTCCCTGGCCCCCCGGGCACCAACGGCAAAACAGGTCTACGCCAAGTAGACCGCAACATATGGGAGGAAATGCTCGATATCGTCAAATGCAAGGTCCTCAGTACCATGGAAGGACTCGAGATTGATACTTATTTACTAAGGTCATTAGCTTTCCCGTATCCCCCCATCGTACCTACTGAAATTGCCTACTACATAGTGAATCATCATTATTTATTTTCCCTCATAAACTCATCCTTAAAACGTGCGGCACTACCCTCAACCTGCTTGGCGTGCCCCGCATTCTTGAAATAGCTGCCCTGCATGCCAATATGCCAACCGTCCACCGCCTCTTCTATTCTCGGAAGTCATTTATGTTTCCCGAGCGCCAAATGGGGCCCCATCGAGACTGGAAACAAGAAGTCGAATTCCTGGATAGCATCTTCAACGGCGCAGCTTACACCATCGGCAAAGTCAATGGTGACCACTGGCTGCTCTACATGGTCTCGCCAGCCGACTCTCAAACCCTCCCGGCTCAGCCTCCGTGTCCGCTCGATTATACCATCGAAATTTTAATGAGTAATCTGAGCAAGTCTCCGCGAGATGCCTTCTTCTTCAATGGAGAACAGACATCCAGATCACCGTCCCTACTCGCTCGCGATATCTCGCACGAACTTGGTATCAATAATATCTTCCCCTCCCACCTCACCACACTCGATGCCTACGCCTTCACACCCTGTGGGTATTCTTCAAACGCACTCATCAGGTGGGGAGATGTGTCGCCAGCCGTGCCCCCAGGAGAGGGCTATTTTACGATTCACGTGACGCCTGAAGAAGGATGGTCTTACGCTAGCTTTGAGTGTAATGTCCCTCTGTGCTTGTCGCACAACGGACATACAAACTTAGATGCACTGCCGGACGTCGAGACACTGGTCGGACGCGTTGTGAATATATTCCGGCCTGGTAGACTCACACTCACCTTGTTCATCTCCGCTAATGATGAGGGCGAATCCGGCAGCGCCATCGAGGTTGCACAACAGGCCTTCCGTGCTGCGTTGACCCTGGGACAAGCCAACGGAAACAGTATAGCGACCGATGAGAAATCGAAAGGCACTTATCGTAGGACGGACAAGATTAATTATGAGTTTGGAGACTATGGACTTGCTTTTGCTTCATTTGAGTTTTGTGATTAACTTACAAAGTACTGTATGGCTTCCTCTCGGGTCTTGCCAAAAGAAAATACGACTTGCAGCATATTAAACCAGAGCATGTACCTCAGAATGCGAGATGGGCTTGAACAAGCTCCTGAGCAACTAGCGAGCGTGTGCAACAGTGAAGGGGCGGCTCATGTCCAGCTCTGGATTGAATGTCGCTACATTAGAAGTTACAAGTAAAATACCAGGAAAAAACACGGATGACTGCAGGAAACCGAATATAAATTCAAAAACCATCAGTCTTCTCGCTTTACACTACGCACGTCATGTCGATTCCGGATGACACACAACGGACATAGTCGCACATACATCTCGACTATTGGCCAAGTAATTGAGCTCTGTAAATTCCAGATACGTTAATACCGGACCAGCGAAAATGCAGCATACGCTCACAAATCCTAGTTCTTTAATTTCTCTGAACATCTCTGACGGTGATGCATGTGACCTATGAGCATAACCCAAGATATCGTATAATTGTGGTTGAAGAGGTAGGCGATCGAAGATCTCTTCATCGAAGCCCTGCTTCCCAGGCGCTTTGGACGGAGGATTGTCCACATCTCGACAATATTCCCGCCGCCTCTTCTCTACGTCGGCTTCGGACATCGAAAAAAGCGAGTCCCTTGGCAGTAGAATGAGGTAGTATCGTTCGGAACCGCTACAGAGATGATGATGGGTTGCCCAGATCCGCATTCGATCGGACAGTTCTCGAAGATCACCCTTCTGCAAACATCTCGCCACCCGGCTGTAGACATCAGGGGTTAAACAGGTGGTTTCCCGAAGTTCAGATATCAAACTATCTAGGAAAGTTTTCAGAGCAGCAGTAAATGCCTCCCGGCCAGGTATTTCCACCGAGTTCATCAGCCTAAGGCGATGTGTGATAAAACCTGGGAGGGGTGGAAATGCCGGATTGTTCCACGGTTCGACCACAGTACTGTTAAGAATTACCGCTTGTTCCGCTGCGAAGGAATGCGGGATGACCGGTAGTGAGTTCGTGCGAGAAGCTGCGGATGGCTTCAGTGTGCCCGGCCCCGTAAGTTCAGCGGTAAAACGACCAGTATGAGATCTGGGAATATCGGGCTCAGAGGAGGGGATTTCTGATGCAGCAGGTGAGGGTGTCTTCTTTCCGTCGGGGTTCTTGGAGGACGAAGCAATATTCTGACCGTAGAAGGTGTGAGCGGGACTAACAGAGGGGTTAGCAGCCACAAAGAATGGATGATGCACCCCAGCTAGTTCTTCAGGACCATTCAAGGTCATTGTGTGATCCATCGAAAGCTTGTTCCGCTTCTTAGGCGTGTAATTACAATCCATTTCGTCTTGCTCGCTGCAGTGGTTACAGATGGGTAAATTCCGATCACACTGAAAACAAAATGAAAGCCAGCACTGAGCGCTGGAGCCAACTATGAGTGACTCCATACAAACCTTAAGATTTTTGAGACGACACCGATCACATCTTGGAATCCCACGGTGAGCGGGAGTCGGTAGAGGAGTGTATCTGCACTCCCTCCCCGCAGCCCACGAGCAGTGATTGCATGTAGGAAGCACCCGATCACACTATCCAATAGCTTCAGAACCACATGTTCTCAACGGGTGTCTCTGAACAACACATACCTTGAGGTTATTGACACGGCAATGGTCGCACCTCGGTTTGCCCCGATGACCTATCCAGAGCGACTGACGAGCCATGTACACCTTCGGGTTCGGAATTCGTATAGTCAGTTGATTGTCATCGACGGGCGGAGTTGCCTTATCACTCTCTAAAGTTGAAGAAGCCATAAACGGTGGAATAAAAGCCTTCAGAAACGTAGATTGTCACCTGGATGGCGTGCGGACCGCCGCGAAAAGCGTCAGTTACATCTAATGACATTTTGCTGTCGCTAAAAAGCAAATTACATACCACTACTTCCACCAGTATCGAAATAACGAAAACTGCCGAGCTCGAAGTGGGGGTGCTATCACCTCTGAGCACACCTAGGTCCTAGCAAGCCTGTAGCCACAACCGGTTTCAAATGCGGATACTCCGGGATAATTCGTGCTGGCCGAGGGAAGAAGTCAAAGGTTAACTGACGGCCAGGACCTTTATCTTCTCGGGGTGATAGTGAAGAGTTGGATTCCAGTATGAGGAGTTTAAGAGACGGTCAATGGAGCCTCTGAACTTCAGAACTTGAATGCAAACCTGTGACGTGACATCAAGGTGACATTCCCTGATTCGTTCCAAAATCCGACAATCATGGTACTAGATCCAATACTATTCTTTATCCCTTGGACCACTCTGAGCCAATATACTAGGCTGTCATTCGATGCAAAATACACAGGCAATACATATGCATCTATAGCACACTTCCAATATACGAGTGCCGTTGCTCCTGAAACGGGCTACACAGCACAACCTGCCATTTATAGTCAACGTAGTTCAAGGCAAGAGGTAAGTCACCCGGTCACTCCGGAGTTCGCCGGCGCTATTTTTTTCCACTTGATCACAAGATGACCTTGGCGTATGGAGAATAGTTGTGGCTCAGACGCTACAGACAAAGTCAGCAGTTCCTAGCTCGCTACCGCTCTCAGGAGGCATGATTCCCCCCTGTGGCTTCTTGAGCCTTTCGACAAGCAGGTGCCAAATTAGACCTGTCCAGTGCCACCCTTTAATGGTGTACTTCACCAGGAGAGCTGAAAGCACGGCTTCCTCTGCTTCTGAAAAATGTGGCCGAAAGCATGAGACGCGGCAACACAAGGACGACCACCCCTAGATAATCTCAGCACCATATGGACAGGAAGCTGGCTCTCCTCTTCTGAGCCTCCATCTCTAAGGACGTGTGAACCTCTCAGGTTGGATGGGACCTTATAATGCTCGCGCAAACCCTGTCTCGTAGCCTTGATCCCCTACATTCTCATGCATACTGTCAGGACGCTCTCTGTCATATTCTCGCTGGCCTGGACAACCAGCTCCTTCCCCAATGCGTTGCATCGAAGAGCGAGCGCTTTCATCGATCCACGCATCAATGGTGGTTCCATGTTAGACAATGGTAAGTTTGATTGGGCTGTGGGTTAAACAGCCAGCTGAAGAGCACTACTCATAGCTGGGAGTGGTGGTGGCGAGCCACTCAACGTACGAGATTCCTTCTCGTCCACCATACAATAGTCTGATGGCAACGTAACAAGGTCATCATCTCCGGGCTTAGCTCACCCAATGTACTGACTGATGCTGGGATAACTAATTTCGCTAAGGCTATTGGATTGTGGGTTTTACGACCCCCTCTCCCCCCCATTCCCCCATTTTCTGATTCCCTGGCTCTCCTAGCTCCACGGAATGTCTTGGAATTCATCTAGGCGATCCTCAATCTGCTAATCTCGGAGATGGAAACGGACCACAAAATCAGACAGTGCGAGACTTGCAAACGACTCACGATCAATTCTTATTTGATACAGATTGAATTGCGTCAAGATTATGGAGATCCTAACCTTGGTACTTGTCTGGAAAGTTTGATAGGTGGAAATCACTTCCGGTCAGTAAAAAATCATGCGCACATGAACCACATGGCCTCACCGCCCCGTAGTGTCTTCAGGCAGAATGGACCCTTGGCCCCAAGTGGTGCACTATTCTTGGCGTAGGTCTTTTGTGTCGGCTACCAGACCGTTGATTTGTATAAACCAACCGCTCCCCTCAACAGCGTCTCGCAAGAACAGGTGCGATGGTCAACTCTTAAATTCTAACCTAGTATCAACTCTCTGTAGCCTGCTTCACAAAGTCATACTATCTCACCGGACGGCTATAATCAAGGTAAACCTTGCGCCACCCTCAGCCTGTCATACTCATGATGCTTGCACGAAGGACGTAACAATTTTGCCGCCAACGCCATTGGTGGCAAGTCGTTTGGAGGTGTTTCTTATAATACAGAAGCACAGGATATGACCGGATTGCTCCCTGTGGGTGCAGATGGGTGAGTGCCTTTGCTCGGCACTGGTCCGGCTTCTCATTTACCTCAGAATCAATCACGGTATCGCCATTGATGGGATCGTCACTTTACTGACAGTAACGATCGTTTAATTACTTATCCATCCATGATTTGAGAGTATGATCATTGTACTATGCAGTACAGAAGGAGTTCAATGTCATTCGATTTCAGCGTAATGTTCATAAGACATAGTTGGATTGCGGTATTCTACAATGTATCGGGCTACATAAACAGTTCGAGTATGAGGGTGGGATTTGCCAACGAGGAGCAGGAAAGCTTGGACTACAGGTGATCTAGTCCTGAACAAGGATCGGCCCAACATCGGAGATGTGGGCCGGGCTGAAAGGACAACAGGTGTCAAGCAATTTCTGCTTCATTGCCCGACACTCTGTTAAAGTTCGTCTCTGAACACGCCCCAAAATAGTATCAAGTTGAAGAAAATTGCTGTTGTCCTCTGCAAACTTGGTGTGTTTTCGACTCCGTATATGCTTGTGAAACAGTTAGCTCAGGATGGAATGTAAATGATAAGAGGAATACCTCTTTGAAATTGTCGAACTTTTGTCGGCAGCTCTCGCAATATCCGGGTTTACTTCCTTCCTCACGTTTTGGAAGCTTGAGCGTATTTGTACTCTTGCTTTTTCTCAGAACCAAGGTTCGCGGAAGGACTCCCGCTGGCGGCCCCATTGTATTCGCTCGGTGAAGTTTGTCCTGGGGTTGTTTTCGCATGACGACCTCTTGGCGCATACGTCCAGTGAGGGTGGAAGGTATTTGCAAGTTACGAGATGTGTAGTGTGCCGTGGAAGTTGTCCCGGTGGTGGATGTGATTCCGACACTATTTCCAGATGCAGCCATATAACCCATGAGGCCTGATGCTAGTTGACCGGACGCGTTGATTGAATCAGCTGCATCTCCGTCGCCATCGAGCTCGATCGGCGGGTTGCCGAAAATATCAGGGTTGTGCCTCATGTTATTCATCGAGGCAGAGCGACGCAGGTCTCCTGCCTTTCGGGTGACGCGTGAGTCGATTCGTTTTTCCATTAGCTGTTTTTTGAGAAGGATTTCGGAGCGTGTCTTTCTCTCTTCGTTCTCCTTCTTCTCCATTTGTAAAAGCCGTTCCCATCTCTTTTTCTCGCGGTCATCAAAGGGTATGAATGGCCCCCGCGCGCGCGGATGGCAATGCAAGGTAGGCCAGGGGGCTCTCTCACCCTCACGGTCTTTGAAAGTCGGATATTCGTGAGCAGCGATCGTGGCAAGTTCGCCGCGCATATCCTCAATGAGAACAAAGTGGGAGCCTCGAGTAAAATAGCAGAAGTCATGTCGCTTCTGTGTCGGGTCGCGCTCACTAAGTCCATGAATGCGCTCCGATTGCAGAAGCTTGGAGAGTGTGGTAGGATTACGCTGCTTGGTGTTGGAAATAACGGGCGGCGCAGTAGTCGGGGGGTCTTCAAGGCAGCGTGATAGCACACTCTCAAGTTTTATCGTGGCCCAAATTTTAATGTTGAACTTTATGGCTTTGGCTATGAGGTCATTAGCTTCCTGGTCTTCTGCTTGGCTAAGTAGTGGTTCATCTTGAGCACTAATTTGTAGCGAAAATGAGGCACCTACCGCACGCGCATCTTCGCTGGACTTTTGGATGGCTGAATAGTTTTGGATGAAACTCGGGATCTGTGGAAATTTTCCTTTTCGGAATCGCCGAGTTGACCGGGGATAGAACCGTTGGATATCAAGTGAGTCACATTCGCGGAAAAGAAATGCTCGATTTTCTACAGGATGAGATCGAATCAACCTCGCAATGAGAAATAGTTGAAGACTCACCGCTCCAAGTTGTATGATTCTCGACTGGAACGACGAAATCTGATTAGCATCACTTTCCATATTGTCTGTGTCGATGTAGAACGTCCAGTTTGGAAAGGCACGGCAGTACTTCTCCTTAAACTCTAGCCGCTGTTGTTCTCGCTCGGCTCGTTGTTGGTCTCTGGATACCCTCGTATGGTCCAATCTGCGATCCTTATTGACGTCCGCAGAGGGGTGTGACGGGTTCGTTGTGGGTTTGAAGCGCTTGAGCAGTGTTCCAATATTGTGAGAGGTGGGGTCTGGGGATCGGGGTCGCTTGGGTAGTTGTACGGGTTTGAGATGTCGTGCTGGGGACAGCCCCGATGCAAGGCCCTGTGGAGGGCGTGGAGCTAGTGGTCTGCGATTGGTGCTGGTCATTGCGACCCAAGAAAGAAAGTACAAGAAAGAGAACACGAATGGTTCGTGTCACCAACGCACGCGATCCGTGGTTTAGTTGAACGTGACAGCCAAATACATGTACGCGCATCAGACGCGTGACGCCTCTGCGGTGCAACCTTCCACCCGCAGCATAAAATAAACGCGTGTTTCTCCTCGGATTTTCTGCCACGCATTGTTGAAGTCTGTGTTCCGAGCATATCCTGCTGACGGTGCGTTTCTGTCCAGGCATCCCCTCTTGCCTGAGGCCCGGGCCAAGTGGCTCAGTGTCACATGTCACGGAAACACGTGACGTAGAAAGGATATATGTTGTGACCATTCATATCAATTTAGCTGCAATGGCTGGCTACGCAACCACGCGGCACCAAGGTCCCGCTAAGGACAGGATAACCGACTACCACACCACTTTGTTCCGCAGACTAACATGGGAGGGGACTGTGCCTCTCGAAATCCGAGTCGATACCAAGGAGCTCCCCGCCAACTCCAATAGAGGCCTCGAGTGCTACTATATGCAAGCACCCCGTGTCAGCTATCTCCCTCTCTTGATGCCTGAAATTCGCCGATATCTTATGGATGTAGTATTTGATGAGGCTGCGGCTGCCTCTCTTAAAGAGGAAGATTGGTGGTTCGAAACCGAGGAAGGCATGTTGCTGAAATGGTTCGTCCCCTTTCGCCTCGAYACCAGTAAATGGCGACTGACACGGATTCGTTAGGCACTGGCCGATCGGTGTTATATATGATAACCATGCTGTATCTGCCTCTATTCGTGCAGCTGCATCACATCGCCCGCCCTCCCAGTCCTTACCTCTCCGACTCATTCTCCACTTAGTTTCCCCCCCCGTAGAGAAACTAATGCTCGCACCCTCTCAAGAAGCATGCAAGCAGGCATTCATGGGACAACTTAAAGAAGCCGATTTTATTCGTTGGGGCAATACAAAACGCATGACCGGTTTGCGGAAGGCCGAGCAGGATGGCATTTGGGAAAGTATCAAAGATCGTATGTACTCATTTACCACAGCAGATATTTCGCTAAGCTATGGCTTCTTAGACAATTTTGACGAATACTGGCGTATTGCCTCCAAAGTAACGCCGTCGGTGACACTCACGCCTTCTGCTGGTTCTTTGAATAATATCTCTATGCACATCCGACCCCCTTCTGTCGATGCGGGCGGGGTACCTGAGCGCGATAATGCATTTACCGTGCGATGCGTCCCAGTGAGAATTTACCTTCCCGATGGGCCATCCATCCAGGAACTTGTTCCCCCTCTTCTTGAAGATGGTATGTACTGACTCTATCAATAACATGGGATCCCCCCTTCACACCCTCCCCACTCCCCCATAGGAACGCCATACACACTCAACCATTTCTTATCAACTCACCTTCCTCTGTTATTCCCAATACAACCAACATCTGCGTCCTCTCGAGTGAATCCGGTGACACAAGCTAGACCGATTTCTGAGCTGGCTTACGCTCTGGTTCAAGGTGTTATATCACCTCCTGAAGCCGAAATGGCTTGGCTTGGGGCATGTCTCGCAGGGGCTGATGGTTGGCTCAATATATGCATTGGTGTGAACGGTGGCTAGTTTGTTAATCCAGGATATCCTACATGCCGCTAGTTACTCGAGTCTCCCTAGTTGACAAACGAACGTTTGGATATCATCGATTCATCACCACGTTTCCGACTATACGTTACACTCTGACATAATAAAGTGTCCAAAACATTGCTGTCCTAAATAAATCCCAAGGTCCCAACATGGTCCACTCCCAAACGTCCATTCATCAGGGAAGGGAAAATGCAGAAGTCTAAACCCGCGGCAGTCGCTATATGTTGATTAACAATCCGATCCCATAGCAGTCCACGGCTACAAGATTCCTAGCTCAGTGCCAACGATCATAAGGAAGGATCTCCTCGTCACAGGACGATTTTGGTCCTATCCCAGCCAGGAAGTCGTCGATATAATCACTGTCAATAGATCGGGCGTTTTGCAAAGACCGAGGGTTGGCGAGTTCCTTTTCTATCATATCGTTAAGCACGAGCTGGAGATTCTCGGCACGTTGCAGTCTGAGCAGAGATCGATTCAAGATCAGGGTTGTCATTGACCAGACGAAGCTAGAGGCCGTTTGTTCAATCAGATATGAGCGGCTGCGAGTGGTGCTTACAAAACAGTCATCATGACAAGTTCTGGTCGGCGCGTGGCCGACAAACTGAGATTAGCACACCTGAATAAAAATAGGGCCTTTCACAGCTCCGTTTTCACTGAGGTCCGAAGCTGAGCCTAGTTACAAAGAGACCTACCATGAAGAAAGTAACACCATCCTGATGTAGCGCTGACCTCAACGGCGTATTGGCATGCCTAGGGATCGAGAGAGCGTTCCACCACGTCGCAACTAGCACTGCAACCTCAAAGACCATCTGCCCGGATAAGACTGGCGTTAGCGGGACACTATCGCACGCATTTTGGACGGCTACGAGCGACCCACCGGCGCTCCCCAAACGACAATAAGTTTTGATGTTGTCCTTGACAGAATGCACATAGAGAATAGAGGCGAATACGCAACTGAATCTGTCGACCGGTGAGTGGATCCCACGAGGTTAGCATAATGGACCGGACGAACCAGCCAGCTCAACCAGGGATGCAAGCATCATACTCGCAGTAGCACCGAAACTGACTATGAATCCAATTGTCAACAGCCAAGCAACGGACTAAAATTCGTGAATGAAAATAGTTGGAAATTACGGGGATGGAGCATCCGGCTTACACGACTTCTGTCCCAGAGGCACACAACTCGCAAGAGGACCAGTATATTGGCCATCCCAAGGGATATGACGGATAACATAGCAATGACAGAGAACATATTCCTGCATCTGTAAATCTGTCGGTCGCTTATCAGAACCCTGAGGGGTTGAGAGTGCGTACGTCTAGAGTGATCGGTGGAAGGCGGGGTGAATCACCATCGTCTAGAGTCTGAGTCTGGAACACTTACTTCCTGTGTCATGGGCCTGCCCCGAAAATGATTCATTTCTTGAGGTTATTAGTGCTGAGCTGGCCACTTAATTTTCAAGGTTGTGGTTCCTACCATAGGAAATGACGAGAAGGGATGCAGGGACCAGATACCGATTGAATAGGAAGAGATATTTCGCATAAGACGAAGCTGCAGGCCAGATGAGACTGATCTCTGGGGGCATGAGGTGTCGTCATTGCCTTCGCCGCGCCATGAGTTTTCTGGGCTTACCGGAAGGAAGAGTAAGGAGGTGATCATAAATGAGAGCAACGAGGCCTGCTCCTGCGGGAGTTCGTAAGATCCATATACCGACAAGCTGCGAAGGAACAGTAACTAACGTACCGCTCAAATAACGAGTGGCATTTGCATAATGGAAGAAAGCGTCCATTGACTCCATCCCAGATAACGACCCTCAGGGCCGGGGTGTGAAGACGAGGAAGAAACTGAAAACACACATCCAGTTATATTGGCATCTCCAAGGAATTATCATAATCCCAGGGATGTCAATGCTTTGGTGGAAAACAGCACATTCAAATGATGATGGAGGGCTACCATGGGAGTGAAGGTCTCATGATAAGAGGTTCATGCTTGGCACTTCAGATCAATTCACATGCACCCGAATCAGTGTCATTGGTATCAAGGCTACACATCAAACTTTACGATCTGTTCACCTCCAGTTCTGTCAATCTTCAAGAGCCGCTTCGCAACACATCCGTAAACGATGCGAGATGTACTCTGTTGCGATGGGTTCATCCTGCCGCCAACACCGTTGTCGCCCCGAGCCGCCAACAGTTCTTTCACCTTACTCAGGGGTAAGGTGTAATCGATCGGGGACGAGAGAAGCCCAATCAGCAGTGCGGCAGTTAAAACTTGCTGAGACGATGGGGAGTCGTTCGTAGTGGTGGTTGAGAGACTATCGATAGGATCAACGTGTTCCATGCTTTCTAAGTAATCGCTCCGGGGGATCTTAGCCAGACACTATGAGAAGTGTAGACTCCGCTTACATCATATCTTGTGTCGAGGGTTTCTCGCGAAGTTCCACACCCCTGGTAGCAGCAGCCGCACCAATAACAAGATCGCTCATGACAGTCCAGATTTTGGCCTATAAAGTGGTTTATATCATGCAGTACAATTCATGAGGAAAGAGCACACAGCGATCGTTTCAACTTGGCCTGTGATTGCAATTCTGCAAATACCTTGACTAGGTTGTTCTTCCAATATATCATGACTCAAACTACGATATTCCCGGGGTGATAGACTTGGCGTAAAAGACGAGGCTGTGACATTAGAACCAGGGGATGTCAATGGTGGCGCGGAAGCCAGTTCCTGGGGAGAGCTTGAAGGGGTGACTTCACGCTGAGTGAAAGCTGGTTGTTGGTCTAGGAACGATCGTTGTTTCGAGTTTTCTGGAGAGTCTGCATCGGGTTCCGGAAGGGCGTTTGTGAGCAAGATGGGAGTAGTCTTCAAGATGGCTGGGCTAGCAAGAAATGAAAGTGTGCTGACGTCCTCGAGCTCTACGCTCTCGTTCATCAATAATTTGTTGCTGAATTTCAAGGTACGGGCGGAAGGAGTACTCCAGAAATCATCCCCTTCAACGTTTGGCTGCGAGACTACAAGGGGTTTGTGTGCTGAGCCACCGTTCTCGGTAAGATCAAGGTGGGATTTCTTTGACTTGATGAGGGCAGAGCGCTTTGAAAGGCTAAGTCTAGGGGTCATTGGAATGTGAAGGGTCCATTCACTAACCTTGTTGGTGAGTTGTGTCAATTTAAAGCGTAATTCCTTGATGCGCCGCTCCTCCTCTTCAAGTTGGAACTTGGAGTCAGGCTTTTCTGAAGGTTTGGCCTACCTTGGGCGATGAGGAGGCGAGGTCGGCAAGTCAAGTAAGAGATGGACCTGTTCCAAATTACACAAATTATCTGTAAGATCTTCAATGCTTTTCCTGATGATGGGTAGTCGTTTGAGGATTGTTTGAACTTGAAGCTGGGCGCGAGGCATCGGTCGTACAAGCCTGCTGATTTGGAGTCAGAGGGGGGGAAGACAATGGAGTACGTAGACATTGGGACTTTACTATCGGTCCATATATTTCAGAGCGGCCTCTGCGTACACCTCGGGGTCTGTGTCCCGCGTCCTGGACGTGTCCTCAGGACGCATGTTGGGGCGCTTGAGGGGGGTCGCGCCGCTGAAGTTGGCCCTTTCAATCTCGAAGGCTGACGGAAATGACGAGTGCTGCTTCTCCTGAACGCGGGCATTGTCCAGTTGAACAAGAGTAAAGAGACCAAGTTCCGACGGATCAACATCGCGGATTAGATCTCCTAGATGGCTTGTGAGAATGGCGCGGGTGAAAGGGCCGCAGAAATCATGATGGCTTGAACAGTGCTGGGCAACTGACTTGATGTTTCTGGCAGTGCGATTGAGGAGGTCTGTGTGATCAGGCAAGGACCTCATTCGAGTACTGAGCTGTGTTTGGGTGTCCGAGTGTGAAGATGGAATGTGTTTGTGGGATGATTTGACAAGGTGGTGGTGACCCTGACCGGTCTTCGGCCTCGGCTTCTCCATATCACCTCTTGTGCACAGACTTATCTCCTTCCCTCCGTCTTTCTCCTCCACACACTCTCGACAGCTTGCACACCGCTCCCACTCGGGCGCATTCCTACCTCATGTGGGAACCGCTGCCGCTCATCGTTTATGGTTATGCTATACACCCTCTGACACCTTCCAAACGCGAAACGAGACTCTCCAGCCGCAACAGGCTTTCGACTGTAACTGAAGCGTCGACCGATGATCACTCCGTCGTCTTGAGGGATGTGGTTTCTCTCGAGGTTGGGGACGAGGTTTACGCGTTCGAGAAGTATACGCCGTCGCCAAAGGATTCAGCTGAGGGCGTTTGGTACCGAGGGTGTGTGCTTTTCTGCCTCTGCATTAACCTTTGGTTTGATGCTTTTTGCCCTTGATAGTTATGTTGTCTGCACGACTCGGCGGCCCCCAGTTTCGTGGTCACTTTCGGACTCTTCGGCATCAACCAAGCCAATAAAGCTTGAGGAGCCACAGCAGGTCTTCATTGGAATATTTCCAGCATCTCATATATTCGTTCGTGATGAACTTCCCGACGCCGAAGGTCGTTTACCCGATCTCGCTCATTCTCTCAATGGCGGGTCCGCTTTCCTGGGGCCCCATGAACGCATGTCGTCCGCCGATGGTCCTGGTCAGTGGAACAAGGAAAAAAGCAGTCTTGGAGTAGAATTCCTGCCAGCGGTGGAGGAAGATGTTGCTGATGGGCACCCGCTAAGAAAGCAAATCAGAGTGCACCCCCCACCAGAACATGGCAGTCTGTCAAGGACAGCTTTGCCTGTATATTCTACCAGCATCCGTTCCACTAGTGTCCGATCCGTCAGCATCAGATCTTCTTCCCCCGCAGAGTCTCAGGTGGACAAGCCCCTACCCCCTCGACCATCACTTAAATCTGGCGACGACACCGCTTCGGGTGCTCGTCAACCGATTATCGATGAAATTGCCTCTGCCCTCCGCGAGTGGCATACCCTCATGTTTCACTACTTGGCGAGACGTGATTACAAATTATTCCACATCGTCCGAGAACACATTGAAGCCTTACATTCCGGTCGGCGACAGTTGCTTGCGCAGACTCTCAACGCTGAGGAAGCTGTGAATATGCGGCGAGAATGCGTCATACGTCTTGTCAGTGGGAATCTTGTCCAGGGGTTGGATATTATCGTACGCCATCCGACATGGGGAGGTCTAGTCAATGTTGACGTTGAAAACGTGCCAGACCCAAGAAGCTGGGTCAGTGCAGCACGCATGTATGCGATGCAAACTTCTCTGGCTTATCTCAATGTCCATGAAGAAGTGGAAATAAAACCATACCGCGCAAGCACCGATCAACTTCTCTCAGGCGCATTACCCACTCCCGCGCATTCAGCCTTTCCCGAACTACCTTATCTGCACCATAGAGGTCGCTCTCAGTCCCAAGCTGGCCTGATAAAAACACCTGCTAATAGGCAATTTGCTACAAAGTTCTATCATGTTTTTCTCGACCTACGTGCTTTTGTCGCTTCCCCCTGTTCGCCGGGAGAGACGGCCGAGCTCTTTTTTTCTCTCTACAAGAAACAAGGGACCCAATTTGTGACGGAAGAATTCTGTGCTATCCTGAATCATAACGGAGTGCTTGCACGCGATCCTACGAGCAAAATCCGTACCCTTTTTACCGACCTCGCCTATCCTGATGTCCAAGACCCGGTTTACCTCGTTTGCCGAATTGTGAGGAATGGCTCGTTCAAGCTGGGCTCCAGCGGCGGGGCGAATGGCATGACCGAGAATAATAAGAGAGGATCTCAAGCCCTTAGCAGAGAAGTTCCCAGCTGGACCGAAGTTAAAAATGGTGCAGGCGCGAATGGTGCTCGCAGCATTCTCAGTGGCGACCCTACTGGTCTTGTTCGGCGACCCTTCGGTTGCGCGGTCCTGGAACTTACCCAACTGGGCAAGATGGCGATTGAACAAAGTGATTCATCCCAACTAAAGGAATATTCGATGCCGATCTTTGTTCCCACGAATGAAGCTTCATTTTCCATGATACATCAGAGTATAATCAACAACAACATTAAAGAGTACGAGAAATCACCAAGGTATGGCTTCCCAGTACTTTGCACCCAATTAGACCTTCCCAACGATTTTGCAGAGCCGAGATGCTTGCTGTTTCTGTCAAAATCTTCCGCGGTGACGCTCAGACTATAGTTCGAGAGAATCCATCGCTTCTGCAGGACATTCCGCATACCTTGCGCTTGGGCTTCCCTGATGTTGTCTTCCCGGGCGACGAGCGCAATGAGCTTTATATCAAACTATGGTGTGGCGACTTCAGCTCTTCACATACAGGGTCCGGAAGACTAGGCATCGGTCGCGGGCAAAATGGAAATGTCCAGATCTCTATCGAAGTCAGGGACCATAATGGAAAAACGGTCGATAATGCCATCTCTCAGGGTAGTGGAGAACCCCTTATGTCACATTTTCATTCTATGGTTTTCCACCGAATTACTGAACCAACATTCGGCGAGCTCATCAAGATCAGGTTGCCCCCAGAGGAAGTGCCAAACTGGCATCTCTTTTTCACTTTCAGGAATCGTACGGGGCGTGAAAGAGGGAATAAGGGCCACCCTGAACCCTACGACAGACCCTTCGCCTTTGCATATCAACCCCTCTTCCCCGATTCAAGTGCTTTTGTCGAAGATGGCAGTCACACGCTAGTCATGTACCGAGCCGACAGGCTCAATCAGGTGTCATCRGACATTTACATGACGGCGCCCTCTACGCTCAACGCTGGGCAAAAAGCGGACCAGCTTGCAATCCCTCAGGAAATGCAAAGATTAGCGCCTCCTCTCCGAGACACCCTCACAATACGGAGTTCATTATGTTCAACCAAATTTACGCAAAATCCAATTTTGTTCAAACTTCTCAACTGGGAGACTATCGCCGATAAAGACATGTTGTCAACACTCCTCACAAGATTTACTTTCGTAGGAGAGGGCGAAATTATCAAGTTTCTGCGGGACATATTTGATGCGTTGTTTGGTATCCTCGTGTCTCAGAACAACCAATCCAGTGAGATGGACTTGCTGGTCTTCAATGCGCTCGTCACAATACTCGGTATTGTCCAAGACAGGCGATTCAGTAATTTCCAGCCAGTGTTGGACGTTTACATCGAACAGCACTTCACTTGCGCCGCTGCAGCCTCTCACATGATCCACTCCATGAATCGGCTCCTTACTAATCCAGCATCAGAAGAAACTGCACCTAGCCTGCGAGCGGCGCTGAAAGTCTGGCATTATATATTCAAGTTCATCGCCCGTTCCCGGGAGCTGCAGAAAGCGAAGGAGATAGGTATGGGAGGTGGTGCCACGGCCGAACACCTTGAAGCAACTTTCAAAAGAGAGCTTCGATCCCATCTTTCCGAAGTGACACGAATGATGTCAATCTCCTCTCCTTCGATTATTGGTACACAGACTATTGCACTTCAGCGCTTCACGTCCATCCTTCCCGAGCTAGCGAAGATGTTCACCATTGTCGAACTCGTCTCAATTGCTACAACTTTTGCGAACGCCGTCACCGCTAGCAAAGGCAAAATTGCTATCTGGAAGCTCATCATGTACCTTCAGATTGTCAAGGGCTTCTTGTTTGATAATCCGCAATCACGACCGCTCTTAGTGGACGCCGTCGTCATTTGGATCAAACCCCACTTCGGCCGTTATGACGAGTATGCCCACACCAGTTCGAACGATTCTGACGCTGTTCGAGACAGTGCTCGCCTAACCTGGTTGGAGAGCATACGACTTTGCGTCACTATTATCGCAGTAATGCTTGATAAGCTCCAGCAGAACCTTATTAGCCAAGAGGTCCGAGTAGATAATCGAGCCTATCGACAAGAGCAAGAAAACGTCGAGTGCTTATTACCTCTTCTCCCCAGGTCTGTGTATCCTTTCGTGTTGATTCGTGGGGTCGTCTGATTGACTCTGATAGATTGCTTGATTCCTATCGAGAACTGCAAGCACCTGCATCGCGCAAAGTTATGGAACAGATTCGTCCCCAGGCGACTCTCAAACATTCGGTACCAGTGACTTTTCCGGAGTCTTATCCATTTTCCCTCCTTTCGACCCTACCTGATACCCCACGGTCCGCCGGTGTCACTACCACCATTCCAAAAGATAGCGATAACATATTTAGTCCAGCATTAGGGGAGACCGCTGTCGTTTTCTTGGTCCTGGTGCTGACTTCACCAGTGAAGGATATTCTCAACTTCCTAGAGTCTAGTCTCGTAATTGAGGGTCGGGAGCGGTTTATCGGACTTCTTTCCCAGCTTTTCAAGGTCGCAACATCAATCCTCGACAGCGAGGCATTTCCAAGAACGTGGCTGAACATCAACATTCTGGCACACAAGGTTCTAATCAAGATGATGGAACCAGTGGCGACGATCCTTGAGAAGGAGTTCATCCCACCACAGGAGCAAGAGTCTGACTTTGACTCGAACTTGTGGAGAGAGTGTTTCTACATGCTTTTGAGGCTTCTCTCGTCCGATCAACTCGTGATCGAAGAATTTAGTCCCCAGGTTCGCCTGCTTCCTAGCCCTTCAATTTTGCCCACTCACCAGGTGAACATTTGACAGAAACGACGCGCTGTCTGGCGGCTTGCTGGTGACATTCGGGGGGAAGGCGCCGCGATTCTCCTAAACCTTTGGCAATGCTTGGGTTCGTCGGAAATGGGTACAAGTTCAGAACCTCCAGTTCGATATGGGGTATGTGAAAGTCTCAACAAGCTTTCAGTTATTGTTGATCACAGTTACATTGAAGGGCTATCAAGTATATCTGCATTCTCTGGTTGGGCACGTCGTAAATCTCTGCCTGAGCCATCATGATCAGCTACGCATCAACGCCGTCCAGATGCTCTTCAGCATGATTGTCACGGAATATCATCAATCCGAACACTTTGATGGAATTGAAAATGAACTGGTGACTAGGCTGGATTCGTTGTTCATGTCGGATAGCAAGGGAGATGATATATCGCGAGCATTCTTCATCAGCCACTTACGACATCTCTTCACGATTTCGGATGTCGATGAACAGCTTCGCGATCGGGTATCGAACTTTTTGGATTCGGTCGACCTTTTCTTAGAGTTACTTTTGAGCGTCCGCGACCTTCCCGAGGGCGAAGAGTTCCAAGATGACCGTGTCATGGCAACGGTAGGGCATTTTACGATCCATGACTTATGATTCGCTGACTTCTGTTCAGTTGAGACTTATGAACTTCATCCGTCGCATCGGAAGAGACGAGATATATATCAAGTATGTCCATCAACTAGTCAACGTAAGCAAATCAGATTCGATGTTCATGATACATGGCTCACACACCAATTTTGTAGATGCATCTGCAATCCCAAAATTATGTCGAAGCGGCGCTGACCTTGAAGCTTCATTCCGACTTGCATGAGTGGGATTTAAACTCATTTGTTGGACAGATGGAAGACCTTGGGTTGCCACAACAATCTCACTTCCACAGAAAAGAGACCTTGTGTCTTTTGATCCTAAATTATCTAGGTTAGTTGCTCTTTTTATTGCTTCACATTTCGATATTAAGCTATGGTATAGGTCAAGGCAAAGCATGGGAAACAGCAATCGAGATATGCAAGGAGTTGGCTTATCAGCATGCGGAGGTCACTTTCAACTAGTACGTGAGACGCTTGGCTCATGCGCGACTCCCATTCAACTTATTTGGATATAGCTCTCGTCTATCAGAAATTCTGAGGCACCAGGCCGCGCTATTGGAGCATATTGTGACTGAACAGCGATACTACCCCGACTATTATCGAGTCACTTTCTATGGCAATTTCCCAGCCGCGATTCGAGATAAACGTTTTATTGTGAGTAGGAACCAACCTGCCGGAAGCGATTGCTGACGTCCGCAGTATCGGGGATATGAATGGGAAAAGTTTGGTGCCTTTTGCGAACGCATGCTCAACAAACACCCCGGTGCTCAGCTGTTGAAAACGCCAGGAGACCCTCCTGTGGATATACGATTTGGCAACGATCAATACATTCAATGTACCGCCGTTACACCTGAGCCTAACCGTGGTTCCCCTATCTTCACGAATCCGGATGTCCCTTTAGCAGTGCGGACTTACTATGAGCACAGGTATATCTCTGTGCCCTCTATTGTTTGTTTTAATGTTTTTGATGCCTCTCTGAATAGCGCAATCAACCTATTTAGTTCGTCACGGCAGATCAAAAAAACAGCTCGGGATGGGTCAGAAGAAATCTGGTTGGAAAGGACATACTTTACCACGGAGGAGACATTCCCAACGGTCCTTCGTCGCTCTGAGGTAGTTGGAGTAGAGGTAGTTGAGGTCTCCCCCCTCGAGAACGCCCTAAGCGAGGTGCGCCTCAAGACGAAGGAACTATCATCTCTGCACCAGAAGTATCAAGCGCTCGCGAAAACCGCCCAACAAGTCTCCACCAATGCTTTGGCCATGTCACTGAACAGTGCTGTCGATGCACCTCTGAACACAGGAATCGCATCCTATCGGCAAATGTTCTTTAATCCAGACTATATCGCTCGTAATCCTGAAAGGGCCGAGATGGTAGAGGAATTGAAAACTGCTATTGATGAACAAGTGAGCCATACTCTTTTGCCTCTATTTGATATTGTCTAAACTGTTCTGGACCAAGGTTCGTGTTATTGATAGCTGCCTCAAACTCCATGGACACCTCTGTCCTCCGGAATTCATCCCCTTCCATGAAACGCTTGAAAAATTCTTTAAGCGTAATTTCCGAGAAGAGATTAGGCGACTAGCGGTTGACGTCTCTGACTCTACGTCACCCATACGCTCACCATTACATCAGTTCCCTTCCGCACAAAGCATTCTGGTCTCCGACGCGAACCGTTTCGTTATCCCACCGTTGCAAGTTAGCGGCCCAGTCTTGACACCCCCACCTCTCAGTCCACAGTCATTAACGAGTACGAGCAACCCAACGCTCCCACTCCCCAGCGGAAAGCAACAGACACCCTTGCAGCGTCACTTGGCCCACCTCGCCCGACACGGTATCACTGGTGTGGCGTCGGCCCCAGGCGATATAGTCGGCAGCGACTCTATGTCGGTCGAATCGCCACGCAACTCCTTTATTAATGTCGGCAACAGCAATGGGATTCAGAGTAGTTCTACCCCCCAAGTATCGGGTACCTCAGTAGCACCATCATACATGGGAAGCGTAGGCTCGTTTTCCCTCAAAGGCCGTCTCTCTCGGTTTGGAAGCCTCACATTCGGGCGGCGGAATGCCTCGAACACCTAACTGCATCAGTCGTGAATTACCAGATACCTCTTTCTTGGATAAATCGAATCCTTGTTGAGAACCTTTTTTTTTTATATCTAGTAGCCCCTATTTTCTCGAATTTGTGTAAATTCTCATTGCTCCCCATGATATCTCGGTTCTTGTACATATAACTTATATCCTATCAGTTCCCCTCTRTGTTTCGTTTGGAACTTGTGGAATAAATCGCCTTGCTGCTAGACACTCATGACGTACGTAAATAAACACACATAAACTATTCCAATTCTGAAATTTGGGTACAGGCAACAGAGGATTCGAATATCATGTAGTGGTACAAGTGGTACAGGAGTGTGGTGGGAGTCACAGAGAAGAGTTTACCTAGTCTAGTGCCAGATACAACCCGAGRGGGAAACGTCGACTGCGATAGTTTTTATGCCAGAAGTAATCGAAGAGAATAATGTTAAGTAAAAATAAAGGCAAAAAATGAGGCGGTGGTAGGACCATAAAATGAACAATATGGACCGAAGGTTGAATGAGGGAAACTCGCGAGACAGATTTTTACTGCACCTGGGCGGGTAAAAAGAGTTGAGRAAAGCATGGACATCCTGTTGCAAAGTCCGAAGTAAGGAGAGGGAGATTAAGAGAGTAAGGAGCTGATTTCAACAGCGGGAGACGCAAGAAACAACCGGACAAACAACGGTTGCCACTATTAGACTTGATAATGATCGGTCATCGAACCTAGCGTTTCGTCCGTGATACCACTGAAAGTGAATCCATCGTACATACGATAGGCGTATGGGGTGACGTCGTCTGGAAAGTTGGATACCGCTGCATTACCCGAGTCGATGGCATCATAGGTTGACAAGAGGTTCAACCCGTCCAAACTGAGATCATTCGGTTTGAGATCTGCGGCCCAAGGTGCATTGGTAGGCTCGGTTAACTGAGAAGATTCCGCATTGTCGGTAACGAACAGAGGATAGCCCGAAGTCGAGGGAGAGGTGCTGGCAGGGCTCTCCGTGGGAGAGGACAATGAGTCAGAACCGGAGGAAGGGGAGATGAACGGGAAGTCATCTGGTGAAGGCTCATATTTTGTGGTGGGGATAGGAATGGGATTGCTGGCGGCGGCGATGGCCTCTGAGCCTTCTTTTGAAGGGGATAGCTTCAACGAAACGAGGTCTGGGCTGGCGGTTGAAGGTGTCTCAACGGGGGTAGATTCTTCTGTGTCCGGGGCAGAAGTAGTATAAATGGACTTGTTTCGTTTGCCAATTAGCGTCGTGATGCAAGTTTGAATCAAGACAACTCACGTATTTCGATAATATTTTCTCCAATGCTTGACCAAGAAGATTCCACTCGAATACCTTGAGATCCTTCTCGATGTTCCTAGGTTTGGGATCCGGAAACTCCATTATACGCTGAAAAAAATCCCCGAACCCAGGTTTGTGCTTGGACACCGTTGTGGGACGAAGGCCTTCTAAATTCCGCCGAATTCTGTTCTTTTCCTCTACAGGGAACTCGCCGTTTGTGAGACGTTCCAACAGATAAATGACATCAACCGAGGTYACAAAGCAAGTATCGGTCTCCTCGCGATAAATGCACGAGATAACACTATCATTTTCGCAATATTCATCTTGCCTGATAGGCTGGCAAGAAACTATAAGCCTGCGACCGTCCTGTACTTTGGAGAACCGAACAAGGCGGCGACCAGCCTGCACCTCTGCAGGACTCCAGCCAGTGCATATACTCGTCAATGGAGTCACAAGCTCCAGAATGGGAGTCTGCGCATACAAATTCTCGGGAGAATCGCCGAGAGCAGCATTCTTCGTCCGCATGAGGCTCTGCGATTTCATACGTCGATGCAGGCGTGTGCTCTGCTGCGAGGGAACAGTTGCAGTGGGAGAAATAGGAGACTTGGAAAGTTGCCGATAAGTGGTCGAACGGCGCCTGAGAGTTGCTTCCGGGAGGGAAGATGGGATCTGAAGTCTAGGTGGCTGTCGGCTCGCAGTACCGCGCTCGTTAAGGGAGCCTGAACCTGAAAAAGGATTGTGTGGGTCAGGTATTGACAGGAGCTGAAAGAAGACGGCCAACCAGAAGACCAGTACGAGAATTCGCCAAAGGTGACCGAGTCCAGCACCTCGTTCTTGTCATTGAGAGCCTGAACGGAGAGCAAAACTTTGAGAGTGTGCGGTGGATCACAAGGAGGGATACTGGCGTCCAGTTGCCAGCGGCCATAGGAATAGTTGGGTAACTCCCGAACTTTAGTGGCGACTGCCCTTTGGCCGACGACAAGACGAACATAGAGGGCGTCAGCCACTTCGGGCTGGAAATGGATGCGAACTGTGATGGGGACACCGCGTTCGCCCTCGGAGGGCGTATAGCCAAGAACATGGATGGTACCCGATGGGGAGATGACGACGTTGGAGGGACAAGAGGCAGAGGGGGCGGATTCAAAGGGGAGAGTGCCGAGTGCGGCGGGGCTGGCGGTGGAGGGGTAGGCGAGATTATCGGAGAAGGGGGCGTGGCGAGAAGCGGAGAGCATGGCGGGGATGGCGAGGACGGCGGCGAGGGACGACAACGCCCTGAATAAATAAGAGAGAAAGGAAAAAAAGAGAAAGAAAGAAAGAAAGAGGACGAGCCCCCGCCGCTTTCTGCACCCGCCATATTTATCATTCCCCACAAACCGCTCCAACCCAGCTCGCTTTCTTCTTCCAAGAATAAACACACAACAATGACGCAGTCCCCTCTCGTTTTCTCCTATCCCCCCGCTGCCTCAGCCCACCCGCTGCCCAGCTCCCGACCCCAGCTTGCAGCCGTGGCACCGCCGCACCAGCCCAGTCCCTTGCTCGTTCCCAGCTGCCCCCACCGACTGCCCACCGCGAAAAGCGGATGTGCACCCTTGTTATCGCTGGCCGGCCTTGATCGCTCCAATCGACGATCGGCCTTGGCGCAACAAATAACCTCGGGGCCGAACCGCGTCCACAAAAGGAAATCCCGTCTTCGAGCGGATGTCCTGGTTTGCTCATTGACCSCGACACAGGGGTTCTCCTCCGACGTCGTCCATCCTCCGCCCGTACYCAGCTAGAAGCTCCTCTCTCGAGCCTCTTATTCGGCCACCAAATGGCGAACAACAAAACAAGGCGCTACAGGTCTTATTCCACGTCGCGCTGGTCCATCCCATCTGGTCTGGCAATGTATTTATTATTACATCATCAGCGCATTCGAGACATGTCGTAAGCCAATAATACAGTCATACCGGGTGCGTATCGTTTAAGCAACTCTCCGCCCCATTCTGTCCAGGACAACATCGATCAACCCAGTCCAACCCTCTTACTGATCCCGGCGACATGTGATATGTCTGGGCTCCCACTGCCCCTCTTCCCCCTCTTTACTACCCTCTTTCCATAGTCGGACCACGGGGGGGACGTGGCCCTCGACGGACAACACCCGTCCGCAGCCAATACACCGGTCGACAAACAACCGTTCATAAGAGCAAAGCAAACTCTACCAAAAAAATTAGAAATGGAGCCCAGGCCATTTATGTCAGTTCTCAAACCCGTTTCTAGTAATCCATGCACGACTGACCATAAGGCTCTGAAATGTAATATTGGGGTGCAWATGCAGCACACGCGCAAATTGCTGTGACAAATTTTGATACACTGTGTACTGGGATTGCAGATGCGGGGCCATCTGTTCGCATCTCCTTAGCCTCCCACCGTTCCAACAAGAGATGTTCTGCCACCTACCCTCTCTCGTGGACCAAACGCTACCAAACCTTCAATCAAAATGATAGCGTCTGGCCCYTGGTACCCCATCGATATATACACTGTCACCACATCGGGAATCGTAAACCTCATCACTTTGGGCTGTTCTGCCTTGGGTTCGTCCGCTGTACGTCGCCATGCGTGTAGTTTTGCTTTGTTTTCTTCATTGTACTGCTTTACATAGTTTAATAATTCCCCGGCCCCCAGCGCCACCATGCCTTCACTTGGTGCYGGAAAGGCGCGTGGTTCATGCGGTGCCTGGGATATGTACGGTTGGGGCGAAGCAGGCGAAGATAGCCTTCTAGATAGGAGGTATAATGACATTCAATTTTAGGGTGCAAATCCTTTTGATAGTAGTATCGAAATGTCTCGGAGCGGATGCTCACCTCCGTTTTCGGTTTTCTCTTCGGGGATTGAAATGGACTTCTGTTCCATCCATACTCAGGCTATCCTGTGCACAATGCAACGCATCCTGGATAGGAGCAGAACAGACGCTCTCTTCTATGCCTTTCAACCGTTGAAACTCTAGGCGAAGATCCCGTCCTATGAATGGCATGTCGTTGGACAYGGGTGGCCTTAGGAGTACACTCGGTATCTGTCTTAATGTCTGAAGTTCATCATATAATGCTGTTAGATCTCGTATCTGTTTCTGGAGAGCCTGAAGATCGGACAGAGGGGAAGAAGAATCGGTCTGCATGCGGGCAGAGCAGAGCATGCGAGTCAAGTTGCATTTAGCATTTGGCAAAACATGGGTACACAATGCCTAAGTTTCATTCTAAACCCACGATCGGGGCCTCGGGCACAATTTTAAAAAAAAGAAAAAGACAAAAACACTAATCCAGGTCTGACCATGTGCCTATTCCTACAAGACCACCCCAYGATTCCATAAAACGTCCCAGGAGAAAGAAAACAACAAGGGGCGCTGTTGCGGACGACCTAACCCGGAAACAGTGCTTATCCGTCATCTCGTTGATCTTTTTCAYAAGGTCATCCACCGCCGAGCTCGGCGTGCCTCCGGACAGAGTGCTAGGAAGTGTAAATTGATAAGATGATGATAAAGCTACTGGGGACACCTAGAAGYGTTTGGGTATTGAAGGCGTGAAAAGGTTTTTTGAGCTTTTGTGCTGACCTCRGCGCCTTGATCCAACCATCGRGTCAGCTCAAACACTTGAAGCACATCAAGTTCTTTTCCCGGGCCATAGTCCCCGTTCCCCAGCCAGAATGCGACATCGCCCGTGTCGTCGCTTTCACTGCCCTCGCCCGCAAGGATGCTTGAGCATCCCAGTGATTCTGCCGCACTGTTAGCTAGCAAGGCGAGCTCGCAAAAGTATTGTGCGATGCTGTCCGGGGGCGGTTGAGCACTCTGGGCATGTGGGGGGAGGAGAAGAAGACGATGGGGAAGAAAGAGGGAGAGGGAGCCATCGCGACCGAATGTTCGCTGAATCTCGCCCAGAGTCAGGACGGTGGACGCGATTGCCTGATTGATTGGGGGAGAAATGGACAGTTGCTGGCTGATGGCAGCGACCACTTGGTGGGCATCGGTGATGTTGACGAGATCCAAAGCCATGGCCCTGGTTGTCATGTGACGCAGAGTCCTGGGCCTGTGTGTGTGACCCAACACGTGGACGAGACTCTTTGAGCCTTCCTCGTTCTGCAGTTTTTCTGTTTTTTTTTTTGTTGAATGCTGCGCGTACTCAGACACACCGCGGGCTCTCAGAGGTGCGCCCTGACGCTCGTTCTCTTACCATCGGCTCATTCACAACACAGACGTCTGCCCCGACCGTCGTCGCACCGCTCCCCTCTTGCCCTTTTCCATCCCGCTGCCTCGGGCCACACACATGTCCTCGCCCACGTCCGCTTTCTCTCCTCCCCCCAGCCCTCCACCAGTTCAGATCCTCCCCAAAAGTCACCAGTGTTCTCCCCACAAAACACTTCACAGCAGCGTAAGCCCAAGCTCAGTCTCGGGCCGGGCCCCGTCAAGCCACCGCGACCCTCGACGCACTCTGCCCACCATGTCCCTCTCGCACCGACCGCCTCCCCACACAAAGTGCCTCCAACATCCGCCTCTCACTATCCCCTCAATGAAGTAAAGGAGACCGCCAAACGCGATATTGAAGAGGCCGAAGCTCATGGGATTCTGACTCCCCCTCCTCCAGATGCAAACTGGTTCAAGCGCACGGTCCACAAAGGCATCCAATTAGCCGTGCGTATTTATAGCCCTGCTTCGTGCTTCAGCAATGTAACCTGCATCCGAAGAAATTCTACTTCCGAGGGGTCAAGCTCATCATCGTGAGACGTCGAGAGATATCAGAGATCCGTGCAAGGATAAAAGCCGGCGGGAGCCCTCTGACAAGAGCAGAATTTAGGTTCATACAGACCCAGAAAGACGACGTCAACAAGTACGCGCTTTTTCCTCGTCAGTTTCATCCTTCCTGACCCCRAATCGCCAGAGTCATTCCTTTTATCATCATCGCTCTCTTACTAGAAGAAGTGATCCCCCTCATCGCCATCTATGCCCCGTCTTTYCTCCCATCTACCTGCATCCTCCCTTCACAACAGGCACGCATACATGAGAAAAGGATCCAGAAAGCACTAGAAATTGCTCACAATAGTTCCTCCCTCTTCGCTGGCCTTCAACACAAGGAGGCCCCACCTGGCTATCTCCCTATTGATTCAATCCGTCGTAACGATGTATCCACTGCAGTTTGCGGGTAAGTTACGTGATTTTAATACTCAATGTCAATAATAACATCTCTCTTAGATTACTCGGTCTTTCGACTATTGGCAACAACGCTCTACGGATACACCGAATTCGCAATCGCCTTCGTTTTCTGGAAGAAGACGATCGCTTACTCTTACAAGATGGCTCATTACTGTCGGAGAAAGAGCTAACAGAAGCTCTGCAAGAGAGGGGGATGTAAGTGATTCAGTCTTTGATCAGTCCGTTAAATTTATTTGTGTCGCTGTTCATTAATAGCGTGGGCCACCAACTGTCGCTGAAATCAAAGGTGTCTAAACTCGAGTGGTGGTTGACTAGCATACAGTCATCTGATCCTAATAACACACTTCCCCGGCGCCTTTCCTTGATAGCTCGGAACTCTGCTAATTTGTATATCTAGATGTATCGTATCCAGCACTCTAATTATACGTATCCTGCATACCGTGCCATCTGCTATTCATGCCGCGCAAGACCTAGTATACGCCAATGCCTGCCAGTTCCTCACATTCGACGGCCTAAGCATTACAGCCCTCTGAACTTCGCGAAGGCTCGTTTCCTTTTCTGCCGTTGTTGCCTCAGGATAGATTAGTGCAACAGCATGAAGTATCAACGCAGCAGATACTGAAGACAGATCATTCTTATCGCCAGAGATCGCGTCTGCAAGCAAAGCAAGAGCGCTCTTGCGCTCTCCCTTTTGAATCATCAAGGTGGCGAGCCGCAGGCGCGGTTCGACCTCTGCTGGCTCCGAAACAACCTCCCTCTGAGCCACCGATATTGCATCGTCAATTTTGCCCTGCGCGGGAAAATCAACAACGAGAGAGGGACTGAATATCTGAGACGAACGTGACTGAGATGTTGCTGTACAAGCAAATAGTCTGCTTCTCGATTAGCGTCCAACTCCTGTCTCCTGTCAATGGGCAACCCAAGAACCTCCGAAAGCGCTGCATCAACAAGACCCTCGTCTGCCGTCACAATTCCCATGCCTGCTAATGCGTTGATTGCAATAAGATTTTCAGGGTCGATCGCAATACTCCAGATCAAAAATTGAGAGAAMCCCCGTCGCATAAGACAGACCACTTACTGTTCCAGCAATTGCGACTTCGCCGCTTCTCTCATTCCCTCCGCTCTCAATGCCCACAAAGTCTGCGCGAACAAGACCGTAATCTGGCTCTTTGTAGCCAAGTCATCACCCGCTACATTGAGTGCTTCTTGTGATGCATGGAGAGAGGTCTGATAATCTCCAAGCATGAAATGAGCCAGGGCTAAGCCGAGATGCCCTTGGACGCGAAGAGTTTTGGTCTCCGCTCCGATTTTTGCCCCTGTTTCCTCGTCCCCAGAGAGTAAACCTAGGGCACTCTGGAAAGATTCGATGGAACCCCTGAACTCTCGGTTTGAGAGTAAAAGTCTRCCTAAAGTCATGTTGGAAATGGCAAACTGCCTTTCCACCGTCGCATCCTCCGATACCTCGTACATCGCCTCAAGAATGGCTATGGCGCGCACGGCCAAGCTAATCGCCAAGTCAATATGGCCAATACGTTCACAGACAAGCGAAAATAGGTGCAGGCCAGAGGCATCACCCGGTCGACGTGAACAGTAGCGATCTAGAACGAAGAAACAGGGAATGGGGTCCATCGCACCCTCAGACCTTCGCTTGGATACTTGAGGTTTGATGAGGGAGTTGACCGCAAACTCGAAGTCGATTTCAGGCTATATGGAAAATTTATTGGCAATGAAATCATCCAAGAATTACGTTCAAGGACTCACAGGACTAGTGGTCAAAGTCGTGGCATGAGTCAATAGTGCTTGTGCATCGGAGTCGTGCCCGTTGGCTGTCGCCAAAAGCGCTTGTCCTAGCCACGCGAGCGAGTAGTCGGGGTCGATAACTTGAGCCCGGTAGAATGTTTCGTTTGAAAGTTCTAGATCTCCGTGATGATAATACAAGAGGCCTAAACTAGTCCATGCAGCGACGTTCTGAGTCAATGCCCTCATCAGATGGAATGTTTTTCAAGAGAGTCAAGCCCCTAACCTTGGAATTCAATTCAAGGGCTTTTATATATCCGTGCTGCGCCACCTTAGGGTTGACTACGAAGTGGGCATTCCCGAAGGCGTTCCAGTAAAGCTCGTTGAACGGCTCTTCACGCAGCGCATTTGTGGCTGCGTCAATTATTTTCTCTTCTATTTCAGGCTGCAGGCCAGGTGTATTATAGGTCTGGAGTTGGAGTGCAACTGCAAGGTCATACCACGCACTCCCTAGGGCAACACTAGAAGAAGTGCTAAGCCCAAGTCTTAGATTGCAGGAGTGAATTGAAATGCCCAGGAAGGCAAGACTGTCGGATGATTCAAATTCCGACAGAGCTGCCAGGTGTGTAGTTCCACGCTCCGTCGATAACAATGATTTGAGTGCGCCTAATGTATACTTGGCCCTTGCCTCATCTTGAAACGCTGGGCGCCTTGACAAACGGAGGGTAGCGTCGGATATCACCTTCCATGCCATTCCTCGGAAGCCCGGGTGACCCTCGATGATCATCAAGGCGACACTCACCGCGTTGAACAAAGACGTCTCTGCTCGTATGTAGTAACCTCCATCAGATTCCGCCTGTGCGAGAGAGAGATGTGCTTGGGCGAGTGCTGTGAGGGCACCAACCTCATTGGGGCGTTTATCCAGTATCGCCTCGAAAGTGAGGATTGCTTCCTGTGCCAAACCCGTCTCTTCCTTGAGTTTGCCAATGAGGAAGAAGCACGACCAGTTCTCCGGGTCTAATTCGAGAGCGCGGCCCAACGCTCTAACGGCAGCGGCATGCCGACCAGATTTGCTATATGCTTCCCCAAGTCTCAACCAAGACAACGAATTTTCAGGTTCAGCCCTGAGGGCAATCTGAAATGCTTGAATCGCTGGTACGTAATCTTGACGGCTCTTAGATAGGAAGATTGAGCCCCGAGCAATCGAAGGTTATGGACCCTCCGGGCTTACCATCTCAATTATTCCGATAGCTTTCCATGCCCATGCATTTGCTRGGACGAATTGGCTGATGGTAGATTCAGGTTCTTTTGTAATAGTATCATTTGCGCCACTCTCTCCCTCAATCGTACGCTTTGCAACGACTTCCACAAGGTCCCATTCGTTATGTTCAGCGAAACCTTCAGCAAGTTTGCGTGCGGCTGCGTGTTCCCGAGGATCGAGTTCGAAGGCTTTCTGAAAACACTTGGAAGACCTGAGTAGATCTGGAGGTGATGGGACTTCGGAGTAGTAGAAGCCCAAAGACGTGAACGCGCGTGCGAACGAGGGATCCTGTTTCAAAGCATTTATATAATAAGAGAAAGCTTCCTCGCGCCCTTGCCCTGGGTAGCTGTTAATGCTTGTGGCATCGTGTCTACTATATGTGTTGCTCACCGCCCATGCGCCAGAAACACTCTCCAATTTTCCAAAGACACCTAGCAGTATCATGCTCTCGACCTGCGGTGTTGCCAAGGGCATCGATTACTGCCTTCAATGCGTCAATACTACTTTTATCCGAGGTAGCCTGCCAACGGCACCATGCTTGCTCCTCCCTCGCTCTTAAACCATCGATCATGTCTTCCGGCAACAAACGCGCCACTTTTGCAAACAAGGCCGCCGCGGGTTCCCACTGCCCCGCAGCTTGTAAGATGTACGCGTGGCTGAAGAGACACCTAATATTGTTTGGAGAAATGGACGATGCTTCGGAAATGATCGGGAGGGCTTGATGGTGATGTTTGGGAGGGAAGAAGTGGGTTAAAGCAGTCGCTAGGATAGCTTGAAGGCCAACCCGGGTTCTAAGAGTGAGAATTAGCACACTGGAAAACGAACAGATTGAATCAGCCTGTATATACCGAGACAGGGGTTTTCCACTGCCCAACTGAAGTTTCTCGAGAAGCCTCAAACCGCGCCTTGTAATTTGGCTTACGTTCTCGTAGTCTTCCTCCATGAGGCAAACTTCGGCGGCAATGCGACATAYCAAAACTYTATCTTGAGAGGCTGACCAGATATTCTACGGGGGCATACGGCTAAGGGAGGGTCTCCGAAAGAGAGGGTGTTATTCACCATAATGATCCCGAACGGGTCTTCCCTTTCCTCAATCAGGTGCAAGTCTTCATCTAGAATTGGTTCGGATATATATTTGAAATAACCCATGAATGCCCTGGCCAAGGTAGAGGTGGGTAGTAATCGGATCATCCCTTTCACGAGCGAAAAGTCATAGTCGGCTTAAGCTGTTTGGTCAATCCCTTGGCAAGACTGGTCAAAAATTTATGCACTAACTCATTGTTTCGTGATCCTGTTCCTCCATATAAAGGGTCCATGCGAGTTCATCTGGTACCTTCAGCAAGATCATACCCTGAACGAGTCCATCCACCTCCTCTCTCAGCATGCGCTTTGACTCCCTATGTTCTTGCGTTATGGGCAGCGAGTATAAGTAGTTCATCTTATATCGCAGTAATGTTGATTCTGTCTTTCGACGAAGTTCATCGGAGGTGTTTGGGTGATTCAAAATTTGGCTGTACAGATAGGGAAGCTGATCCAAAATGAGGGATGGGAGTTAACAGGATTTAAGTAACTTACTCGGGACTCTGCCCATATTTCCCTCCCAACCTCCCTTCGGATCTTCTCTGGTCCTCCTGACGCAAGGCGCATTCTACGGCGTTCAACCTCTCTTTCTATATCCGAACTTTCCTGCTTCTCGACCAACGCCACGATCTCTTCTAGCATTGGGAGATCGTTATAGAGCGCAGTTTGCACATATGAAATAGTAGTTGCAGTAGGGTTGGTAGGGTCCGGTGGYGGTAATTTTGATAGCACAGCATAAAAGGGACTACCAGGTAACAAATATGACAAAGTTGCGACGAGCTAGAACTTTGGTTGATACCCYTGATTCAGCGCGAAATAGGTAACATGCACACCTTTAGTCGGTCGCCTGAGTGGCGAGAAATACCAATGATCTTCTGTATGCATTCCGCTGTCTTTGTCGAATCACTTCTGCGGGAAAGACTTAAACAAATAGCATAAAATAACGATTGCCAACTCTGACTGACGCAGCGGCGTGAAGTCGAGAAAGCGTCTCAAGTGTCTCAAACAACTTATTCTGATCGCCGATTTGTTCGTAGAACTGTGAGAGGCCCTGGCCAGAGTCAGGCATGGTGCGGGCGCCGTGCAGATGTGACTGTACCTGCCAGGCGAGGATCTGTTCGGGGCTCAGCCTGATGGCTTTGCGGTAAACCTGTCTACCTGTCAGTCTCCCAGTATGGTGATCGGTGGTGATAATTAGGATTACTTGCTCACTCTCGTCCAACAGGTTCAACTTCAGGAGGGCCAGACCGAGGAACACATGTCTGAGGCCGGTCCTGTCAAAAAGCGTTGTTGGTGAAGACGAGGGGTTGATACTGACGCAGTGTAATTCTCTGGCTCGTATTCTAGCACTTGATTTGCGGCATCGCGTGCGGCGGTATAATCTGTTTTCCCGATGGAGTCACGAGCAAGTTTGAGCTTGGATTTTATGAATGACATCGCAGCCAAGTTCGCGAAATGAGGTGATGCAGGTACACACAATAGAGATGGTGCTTGTTTGTCAAAASTCTCGAGGCAAAATAATGCCCTCTGCCCAAACCAGCAARGGGGCCGCCGTGCCAGCCGTATAATAAGCAGGCGATGCCCGGTAGTTCTCAATAAGCACCCCTCTTGCTCTGATGGAAGCCGGTGCGCCTCTCGTCGTCGCTACATATGTAGACGCGCGCACCCATCAGCGATTTCGGCATGGACAGTGATGTGACTGTGACCCATCACGTCCGTGACCACGGGTGGCAACGTCCCCAGGCTTTCTGCATTTCGCTTCCCAGCCCAGCTTGTTGTTTTCTGCTCCCGTCGCCCTCACTACTTATTCCTCTCCCTCCCTTCCGCATTTCCCTCCTATTTAACAGCAGGCCTGCCTCTCGCTACAGTTACCAGTGACTGCAGCTGCACGCACACCACAGTCGTTTTCTCCCATGGCCCTTCGTTTCCAAGTAAACCACGAATTCACCGATGTCCCAATACCTACCGCACGACAACCCCCCCTATCTGGCGCTACTATGCGCCGAGCAAAGACGCTTACAAGGCCAGAACGTAGCGTCGCACCTGTCCCTCTCATCAATCCGCCCACCCTTCCTGCCTCTTCTTCGCAGTCAGTCCCCACTTCTTACAGCCACAATGGCTCCATGCCCTGGCGGATATTCTCTCGAGGCGTTACATTATGGGCGCCGGACATACTGCTAAGCTCGATGGGTGGTATGAAAGATCCCAATGTGAGGCAGGCATGGAGGGAGAAGATTGCCCTATGTTCCATTATAACTATCCTCTGTGCCGCCGTAGGGTTCGCTACGGTTGGCTTTCAGAAGGTGTTCTGTCCAGAAAATAGCAATTCCGACGCTCGATTTCTCCGTGTTGGGTCCACACCTGGAACCCTCGGCATTCAGGGCGTCATTTTCAACACATCCTCAGCACGTTCGACAGACGATGTCGACTTCGCCCGTCTTGCACAATCATCGGGGCAGGATATCACCTACCTTTTTCAACGTGATGCGTCACAATTCAAATCATGTCGTGGCTTGAACTTTCGTGTTGCGTTGGACACACCTTGCTCCCCCACCACACGTTGCCCACTGTCCTCCATCAATTCCTCTTCCACTTACCAGTCGCTCTCCCTTATCAACACTAGATTTCTTGCCGGATACTCATGGGACCAAGTCTCCGAACTGCGCAATTATTTTGTTTTGGATGGTGCTGTTCTCAATATGGCCCCCTACTTCACTCTGCACCCCAGGCAGGTACCTTCTGACAATGTTGACAAGGCTCTACGTACTATCATGGAACAGCCATCATCCAAAACGGGCAAAGACGGTACTCGGTTGTTCTTCCACCGCCCCGATCTCAAGTCCGCGGTCCCCTGTCTAAAGGAACGTTATTATGCTGGGAATATTGACAAAGTGACGCCCGGTTGCTTTGCGACCTCGCTTTTCCTCTTCACTGGTCTTGTCGTAATTCTTGGCCTTGTGTTCGTTCGCTTCGTCATGGCCTGTGTGTTCAACTGGTTTTTGTCGGAACATTTGGCAGGGCCACCCACAAGCCAAGACTTAAATCGTTCGGCTATTAGCCCTGCAGTTATGCCAGGAGGGGCCAACATCTCTGTCGATAACAAGAATGGCACCGCTCCTTGGGCCAATAGCGCGAGCAGAAAACTCCACAGAGGCCCGAAATCGATCGCCTCGGCGTCGAGTGCAACACTTACCAACGCCGACAGCTCGGCACCAGTCATGAGTTTGGCTCAGATTGGTACAGAACTTTTCGCGGTTTGTCTCGTGACATGTTACTCCGAAGGCGAAGAGTCATTGCGCACCACCCTCGACTCTATTTCGACGACCACATATTCCGATGCAAGGAAGCTGTTGTTTGTYGTGGCAGACGGCATGATTACTGGGGCAGGTGAAAAACGGAGCACTCCGGATATTTGTGTTAGCCTACTTGAAGCGGACCCGCGTTTTGGTAACCCGGTCCCGATGAGCTATACCCCGGTCGGTTCTGGGGCTAAAGCCCACAACCGAGCTATGGTTTATGCAGGGTACTACAGTAAGCTCTTAGTTCTCAGTCTATGTGCTCAGGTTTTCATTACTTCAATGGTAGCTGTTGCAGGCCGCCGAACCCCTACAGTGATCGTTGTGAAATGTGGTACAGAAGTTGAAGCCACCACCGACAAAAAACCCGGGAATCGAGGCAAGCGGGATAGTCAGTTAATCCTCATGAACTTCTTTTCCCGAGTCACATACAATGACCGGATGACCCCTCTTGACTTCGACCTCTTCCGTAAAATCCATGTCTTGATGGGCGTGACTCCGGATTTCTTCGAGGTCTGCCTTATGGTAAGACGACTAACTCTGAGTCTCTTTCAATCGTTCACCCACTCCCTTAGGTCGATGCAGATACTAAAGTTTTTCCGGAATCCCTTGGTCATCTTGTGAACTGTATGCACCATGACCAGATGATAATGGGTGTTTGCGGAGAGACCCGTATTGCAAACAAACGACAATCGTGGGTTACGGCGATCCAGGTGTTCGAGTACTTTATCTCGCACCATCTGGCTAAGGCGTTTGAATCTGTTTTCGGTGGTGTCTCCTGTCTACCCGGGTGCTTCTCGATGTTTAGGCTCAAGGCGCGCAAGTCGACAGGAGATGATTGGGTTCCTTTGATCGTTAAGCCAGAAATCGTCAAGGAGTATAGCCAAAGTGAAGTGACCACGTTACATCAGAAAAACCTTCTGTTGCTTGGAGAAGATCGTTTCCTGACTACCATTCTGCTTCGGACTTTCCCAAACCGTAAAATGATGTTCCTTCCCCAAGCACGATGTAGAACCATCGTCCCCGATACGTTCAAAGTGTTGTTATCGCAGCGCCGCCGGTGGATCAACTCCACAATCCATAATCTCATGGAACTTGTCTTGGTTCGGAATCTGTGCGGGACCTTTTGTTTCAGTATGCAATTCATCGTTTTTATGGACCTCCTCGGCACTGTCGTCCTGCCCATTGCCATCGTCCTGACGTATGCTCTCGTCGTTGGGATGGCCCTCAGCCCTCCTAAAACTTTTGAGGAAGCTATTCCCCTCATGCTGCTTATCGCTGTCTTGGGTCTACCCGCGATCCTTATTCTCATAACTACACGGAAGATCATCTATGTCTTTTGGATGTTGATCTATCTCGTTGCATTACCGATATGGAACTTCGTGCTGCCAGTATACGCTTTTTGGCATTTCGACGACTTTTCGTGGGGAGAGACTAGGTAAATACTTCAAATTCCTATCCACCCGCTGCTCGTTGTTTTAATACCTCTTTCTAGAAAAGTTGAAGGTGAGGCTAAGGGGGAAGGGCATGGAGAAGGAGGTAGGGGACCAAGTGGCCCAGCCGTTCCAATGCGTCGTTGGGAAGATTGGGAACGCTCGCGGCTGCGCAAACTTCGACGGGAGGAAAGGCGGCGGCGGGAGTTTGAGCGGGTGCATCCATCTGGATATTTTGTTGGAGATAATGATTTCCTTGGTGTACGAGCGGATTCCCGAAGTCAGTATGACGGTTCAGACACAGTATCCATTGGTTCCTCCGACGACGATCATTGGGGCCCTCAAATTGGGGCTTACAATGAGCATAACCCGCTTCCTCCCGTTGGCCTAAATCTTCCAACACAAACACTCCAAAACGCAAAGATGGTTGATGCAGCCGAACTCGAAGCCATGTTGGAAACGGGTTTCGATGATCGACTCACTCCTGCATCTACCTATGCGCCTCGATACCGGCTTTCCGATACAGGTTCCTCTACCCAGCTGGCTGGCGTTATGGGTAACGGGTATGCGCCACTGACCCGTTCGACTTCACCTGGATCAGGGCATATTCCCTCTTCGATCAATAACGTTCTATCCCCAACATCACCAACCATCCACCTAAGTGGCGAACCACCACGGCCTATTGGACGTAGCGATCCTGGCGAGCGATATGGTCCATTAGGCCCTCTGGATCCTTCCACCAGGTTCTGAAATACAGAATGGCTATTCCATCATTATCTTTGATGCAATTTCTCCCTTAGATATCGCTTTGTTCAGTATACCCGATCATAGCCCTTCACTCACGTCCTCCGCATCACCCTCGCTTTTTCATGATGAACATATGGATATTTATCTATACACTTTAATACCCATGGGCTCCTGTACTGGGCGAATTACAGGACTACATGATCAATCTTCTCAAGTCACGTCACTTTTGCACCATCCTATATCATATATCATTACTTTTGTCTCCAACATAACGTTTTTTTCTCATTTTTGTTTCTGGTGGAGGAATGGCTTCGGGATTGTGGTAGATTTCATGTCAATGTCAATGGTAAACTTGGGTAATCTAGCCAACAAACTAGTACTGCTGGGTGTTTAAGTCAAAACTGGTGCCAGCTCGCAGACGGCCCGGAATATATCTGTCTGTCCGGTCATCGTTGATGGGAGCACTGCCTCTAACACTGGTGCTTGCAGGTGTTGGAAACTCGTTTGCACCTGTCCCTCAGCCACCCTTTGACCGAAGCCGTCAGGGTACTTTCATTACAACAATTCAGCGACACGTCAGCCCCCTTGCAAATGGCGACAAAAGATAGACTGGTGGGTGGCATGATGATATATGCCAAGTATCCGATGACTCAGTTACGTTGGCAGTGGGAGAGCGGACACGATGAGTCCGTTGAGGTCAACCAACGCGCACTAATTGACAAAGTTCTTGCGAGATATTCCGGAGAATTCACTGTGTTTCGAGAACTCCTTCAGAACTCGGACGATGCACAATCCAAGGCAGTCGAAATCAGGTTTAATACCGAGACGTTTGTTAATGGACAWTACGACAATACAGCCCATAGCGGAGAATCCGAGGGTTTACCCGATCTCAAGACGGCCCTTGTAGGTGATCCTTTGAAGTTTGCACCGAGCTTCACGTGAATGAACCTGTGTTAGGTCCACCAATGGGTGTGTAAAAACAACGGGATACTTTTCAGAAGTGAAGACTGGGATCGTCTCAGGAAAATTGGTTAGTCTCTCCTTGATGTTCGTTCGTCGTCTAAGCCCTCAATGATGGTCTCAAATAGCCGAGGGAAACCCAGATGAACAGAAGATCGGCGCATTTGGCGTTGGTGCGGGGCCTCACTGCTACTTGGTAGTGGACATTTCTAAAAGATTTTTTTAGGCTTTTACAGCCTTTTTTCCGTTACTGAAGAGCCTTTCGTCACATCGGGAGGTTGGTTCTCTTAGACGCGTTTCACCCAGCCAGAAGCGGTCGGCTCACTAGTGCACRCAGATCAATGGATGGGATTTTACTGGAAAGACAAGAAGGACCAGGTACTATCCTATTGGCTCCGACGTATTCCTGCCACTGTGTTGACCRCCTTTGCCTCACAAAGYTATTTGCTCGTCGCGGAAAACTTGACGAAGCTAGTCGGTCTCCTTGGACGGTTTTTGAAATGGTTCTGAGAGAACCGTCCCCAATGCCTCCTGCGTTCGACTTCGCTCGATTTCTTGCATCTTCCATAACCTTCATGACTTACATCGAGGAAGTATCCGTATACCTTGATAACTGGTGCCTCGYCAAGCTCACGAAAGCTACCGGACCGCCTCAACCGCAGCAGCWGCCTTCTGGATTATCACGAACAACTCCAAACGGCTACATGACCATTTCTGAATTAAARGTAACCCGTAAGTTTTGGTAGKATCATTSCATATAATTGTTACTAATWCCTTCTTTTAAGCTGTAATGATCCAGGCTAGTGTGATGAATGGAGTGTATGCTTCGGGGACGGAGGTACARAAGCGACTTCCTCTAAACCTGGCTAAACCCGTATCTGGAGGCTTTTTCTCTTCGTTACTTTCCTCCATCACTGGCAGCTCAACGRCTCAGAGACCACTGGCACTCGTTTCCTCCTCTGCCATTCCTGTGGATCCGCTCAAAGCWTCTGAAACTAGAATCGTACTCTCAGTATTCTCTGCTAATATTGCCGTGCGCCTGAATTCGAAACTCTCCTCCGAGATATTCCGTTCAACTAAGAAGAACCCACCATCCGCTATGAAATATGAACTCATATATGTAAGCTAGAGGGCTATCACTCCAGCACCAATTCTCATRGCRTTTATAGACTGCAAAAGATAAATATGATGCAAGTAAGAAGGAAGACTCACAGCATTCGCATGCAACTGGAAGCATATTCCAGGGGTTACGAGCTGACCTCGACGGGTATGTCGAACTGTAGACGCCCCATGGATGCTCTGAACCTAATCAAGGCCAATACAGGATTGGRTCCGCCCGCATATTTATTGTAGGTCTGATGGTTTTACATCAGCTGCAGTTGATCTAATATCTGCTAGGGTCATGCCACAGCACAGACGACAGGAATTGGAGGTCATATGGCTGCCCGGTTCATACCAACTGTGGAAAGGGAGGCTATAGATTTCATGTGAGCTRCGTTCATCTAGCACACCCATTTGCCGATAACAAGGTTTTTTTAGGGATCGTAATGTTGCCGGTAAGCATGTCACKCCTTATAACACGCTACTCACCTCCTGGCAAAGTTTGGAACAGGGAACTTCTTTATATTGGTGGCCTTTTGGCTCGCGCAGCCTATCAATTGGAAATCGACTCTATACGAGAGATATGGGACGCCAATACACAAGTTGGGGAAAACTCCCACTTGCCCACAGAGTTACGATCATTGTTGGTTAATAAGGCGACTCATACCCTCAAATTTTTTACATTTCATCAGTCGACACCGTCCGCAGAAGTTTCTAATCTCCTAGAAATGGCTTTCTTCAAATGCGATCCTTCCAACGATTTTCCTCTCATTTCAACACACGGCATCCGTAACGCGTCGCAAATCCGGCTGCCTGACCCTTCCTTCGCATTTCTGAAACAGCTTCCCTTGCTACCTGATGAGCTRACATCGGAACCTATGATCATAACGACGCAGRACCGAGGAATAATCAAGTCGATCACATTTGACGATGTTCTGTCAGAGCTCAAGWCACGCCCTCTGCCAGAAGGCGACATGATCTCTTGCATAAAATGGTGGGTTTCATTATATGAACCACGCGACGCGACGCGCCTAGCTCCCGTACGAACCCAACTGCTTCAGGCAGCTATTCTTGTCATTTCAACTCACCCATCCGGCGAGGAAAGAATCATTCCCCTACACACGATCAGGACGATACCCAACCAAAGGATCCTGAACGGCTTGCCTTCAGACGGGCCTATTCCACCTCACCTCCTCCCACCATCATTAGCTAAACACTTCTCCCTTGAAGATTTGAAACRCGCATTCCCTTGGGTTGACCTAACAATCTGTGATTGGCTCAGCCATATTTGTGACCCTGCGGTGGCGAGAGAAAATCCTGCTTACGACATCGAGTCATCARCACATTGGGCAGAGAAAGTTTTGTTTTTCGTGGCCCGTAATTGGGGCAAYGGTCTCTCRTCCRCCTCTCAAGACCAGATAATCAGTCTATTGGGAAARAAGTCATGTATACCAACCTCYGATGGTATAAAGCAACCATCAGAATCATACTTCCCTAGTGCGGACATATTCCATGAYCTGCCAATTGTTAAGCTCCCTTCCGGRAACCCTGTCAAAGGATYGATAGAAAAGTTACTTCAAGTGTTGGGCGTCAGAAAACACGTCGAACTTCAGATCATATTCAACCGGTGAGCATTTGAGCAGTGATCGAAATAAAAATACTCAATATCTATCCAAATTAGAATGATCAAAACAAACGAATGGACAATCAATGATCTTACGCGCTACTTGGTCTCTGTGAAATCAGGCCTCAAGGATGAGGAGATTAGACGCCTCAGACTCACGGCGGCCTTTCCAAGGGAGCAACAAGAAAAAGACAAGGATGAGAAAGCTAGGCCACAACGTTTCAGAGCTGACCAGTTGTACGAACCGYTGCCAGTGTTTCGTCAACTTGAATTAYCTGTTATCGATTGGGGGTCGCGAGTGCGATGGCGAAGTAGCTCGGAGGAAGGCAAGTGGTCCAACTAGACAAGTCTATCAGATGCTCATMMACCCCACCTCACGATAGCGCGTTTCCTGTTTAGCCTTGGCCTGAAACGTCACCCMCCCCTTCAGGAGCTTATACAATTATGTACAAACCCAAATCCTGAGGTATGCACTACCCGAGCTTGGAMGATCGGCTGTTGATCTGGAATAGATTCACGCTACCGCACTAAGATATCTGGTGGAYAATATGACAACTAAGTATACCGATTATGACCCCGACCACTATCGAGATATTGCATTTATCCCAGCACTCGATGGTTCTAGGAGTTGTTTGGGTACACCTCGACAAGTGTTTACTAAGTCTGAGTGGTCTCACTTGGGATTCTCGGTTATACATCCCAGCATACAGGCAGATGCAGCCAAGCTAAAGATGCGGGAACACCCGACGGCTAATCAACTCGTTGATTTTCTACAAAATACACGTCCCAAAAATCAAGAAGAAGCAAGCCAATGGTTCAGCATCCTGTCTATCCGAGTCTCCGGTAGGGCTTATGATAATGACAGATATGCATATAAAGATTTRATGACCCTTTTCCCTAGATTTCTCTCATTCTCAGCTTTCCACACTCTCGGAAACGCCATTTGTTCCTGTTGAAACCCTCYCAAGTGCAACCGGTTCCACCAWWCGTTGGCTCAYGCCATCGCAATGCTATTTGGGCCAACAAACATCAGAGAAATTTCATTCTAAACTCTTTGTATTCGTCAACTTCGGAGTAACGGGAAATATATTTCTCACTGCCTGCGGCGCTAAACAAGAGCCAACCGTCGAAGAAGTGGCTAAGATTCTGCTAGAGAATCCCCATCGCTTCTACGAATTATCCCAAGGCCCCAACAAGTGAGTTTTAGGTGCTCTGAAGCTTGGTTACTTTTTAAAACAGTTGTAGCTTCCTGAACGAATTGCGAAATATTGCAGTCAACCGCATAACCCTTTCCTCTAACACAGTTTCTAGGATGAAAAAGGCGCCCATTTTGCTGTGCTACAAGCGTAAGCCCGTCGACCAGGAAACTTCTAGGGTTTCAGGCAAAGACGATCTAGAGGATGAAGAGTGGGACATCGGGTACGATTTGAAACCAGCCGAACAAATCATTGTTGCCGACGACACAAACGCTCACCAAGTCTTTGGGGCGGACCTATTCACTGCACCGCAAGAGGATATCATCGAAGGTGTGTGCTCAACCCTGATCCCACCGACCCCGATACTACGGCTCAGACTCATCGACAAATCAGCCTTCTATACTGAGCTGGGGTCCCGCAGGCTCAGCTCTCTCGTCAAAGAGGAATACACACCGAGCGCAGAGGTTCCCAACTCTAAACGAGGGGTGAACACCCGTGCCCTGATCTTGGAGCGACTCCCTATCTTTTTGCATGAACATAATCATGCACGGATGAGAGTATCCTTAGACTGGCTCCAGAGCGAGACGAACTTCCAAGTCAAGACCTATGGTCAAATTAAAGTCAGGAAAACACTGACATATGGGAAACTTCATCTTGAGAAGAAACAAGAAGCCTCAGCCATTGCTAGGCGTGGTGTTTCTCAGCGAATCGAGCTGTTACTCGCAAACAACGCGGAGATCGATATGTATGAGTGAGTGTGAGGCATGGTTGACTATCTGAACTTAGTGCTCACAAACTCCAAAGGGTGGCAATGTGCCTCAATCGCTTTATATTTGAATCCCCAAAAGCCCACGATGCCTTACTATTCATGACGATATTATCGACCGACCTGAGGGCTTTGAAACGGCGTGGCTATAATGGTATTTACTTCCTGCTTGACGTTTCTTCACGGCTCATACTTGCCCACCAGTGGATCGCATCCTACGCCAGAGGCGGTTGGAAGAGCATGCTGTAGAAGCGAGGCTACGAGAGGAAAGGATCATGCTACTTTCTCAATCCACTTCTCAGGCTCTCGAGTCCAAAGCTTCCCCCCCAACCACGAGCTCTTCTCAATTTTCCCCAGATCCTGTCTCAGGAAATGCGCAAGCAACGTCAATTTTCGATACGCTCCAGAAAATCAAACATAAAGTCAGTGGACATAGTGCTTCAGGACAGGGCCCGGTATCAAGTGCGCGTCGCGTGCAAGACCAATTACCCGTGTACCCAAATAACCCAAATAAAGACAGTCATGACGAAGACTCGTTGATACCCGGCGCAATGCCAGGTGGCTTTCTTGGCGGGTTATTCCCACGGAAATCCAACACAACAGATAATCCGACGGTCACCTCGCTCGACAGCATAGGTCAGTACTTGCCAGCTTTGTACCTTTATATTTTCGTGAAATAAGAATGAATTTACCTGGTAGCTTCGAATATCGAGATGGCTATTAAGGCCTGTCGGCCCGAAGCAAACGGCCTGCTACACAACCAACAAGAGATGCGGCATGTCAAAGAAATTGACAATGATGGCTATTGTGATGTGTCAGGACACGACCAGAACATGAGATCAGCTGGTGCGCCGCACAACGGAAGCATGATTCTGAAACTCAACCGGGTCTTTAGGTTCCATGGGAAACGTCAAGATCTTTGTCGCACAAGGTCTGTAAAAGAAGCCTCGTATTTTACTCTGTGCCTGARAGCACTCCTTTAGATTTGCCTGGGGAAGAAGTACAGAACATCTTGACGGTAAAAGCGGATGTAATTGCAAGACTAATTCATATTATGACCTCGCTTGCGGGTGTATACAACCTCAACCTCGCAAACTTGCATGTATTTTACAATGCTAAGGGGGCGCTCATTGCCTTTAATCGGAACGGGAGCATATTCCTGAACCTACGTTACTACGAAGCCTGGCGTGAGAAGTTTTCTTCCACCCAACAGAATGACAACTAACTTGCCGTGTATCAGACGATAACGAAGTCCGTCGGGGGAATACGGACAAAGCGCTTATTGCATGGTATTGTCGTATAACATGTTAGTATTCTCCTTCACTGATAACCGTGCCAGGTATTTTACACTTGCACATGAAATTGCACACAACTTGGTCCAACCCCACAACTCTGAGCACGAGTTTTACTTTTCCGCTATATGCCAGAGGTACCTCGCATCGCTCTGTACGGTCCTCCAGGGAACGGGGAAATGACATAACTCACGCTGCTCATTTACATGTGCACATACATCTCTACATCATGATAGTTAATAGCTGATTTATCTTCGTTTGGCACAACATCATTTAGTGGATTGTTTAGCTTCATTGAAGTACTCTACTTGATGAGTTACGCATCAGATTTCATAATGTTTCCCATTCCCGTGAGCTAGCCCTCCCGTCCGGCGTGGGTTATGAGCTTTCAAGAGTTGCGCCTGGTCCCGTTCCATTGCGGTTTTTTCTGGATCTCTGATGCATGATGTCGGACCTGCGGCTCAAAAGTAGCACATACCAAGGTGGACTAACCTGCATAAACGCGGAGAACACTAGGTGGGTGTCAGTGAATGGGTAATAGCAGCCATTTGGATATTATAAACGGCTACTCGTTTTTTGGATCTTTTCGTCTTCCCTCAACGACRACCAGGACTGACTAGGGGGTGTTTTGCGGGCCGCTTGGTTACGTAATATGGGTTTCGGGTAATGGCCTGGTAAGTTGCATTTATATGGCTTGCATGATCACGACAGAAGTTCTATCAAAGTAGAAATCCCCATCATCCACTCCCACTGGACGATCTCTGCCCTTCATCGAATGTCAAATTCTCTCCACTTCTGTCTCGTAAACCTCGACAGCAATTATTTACTCGTTCTATCTGGGTCTACAAAGCCCTGTTGCCCAGAGACAAAGTGGCGGTCCACAAGGTAAGCAATGCTCGACATTGTGCACTCTGGTGCTAATCTATCGAATAGTAGTTACCAACATGACTTCGACTTCAAAGACGATATTCACGCGTCGCACAAATGACATCCCAAAATCCAGAATAAGACGCAAGCCCTTTTCCACCTACAAATCTCCCTCTACAAGCGATGTTGACCCCTTCATCTGTTCTATGCGTTATGGGCGCAACCCCTCCTCGAACTCAGCTTCCAGTRAGACTTATGACACAAGAGCCGCTCAGGATCTTCAACATTCAAACCGAAACAAGCCACGGACCGGGTGTTATTCACTACCTTTGTACCACCCTATGGGCGAACTCGCATTATCCCTGCCTCCGCTTGACCCCACAGATCTTGGTCTCCCAAACACCTCAGATGGCTTGGGTCGAAAACTTTCAGGACGTTTTCGTCGACTATTCACCAAAACTCGTGACGCCTATAGCGAGCAAAGAGAATCACCGGTTCCCACCGTTAGCTCGATTGCGGCTGTTGCAGCCCATGAGGTCAAGCGAGGAAGTCCTCGAAAGAAACGGATTGGAGGCCTCAACGGGAAGCGCAGACGTAGAGACCCGGATGACGGAGATGCCACATATCCTGCCAAACGCACACGGCAGGCCCGAGTGGGTGGGGCGGACGACAATGACATCGAAGACATCGGCCAGGGTGACGGAGATGGTACACCGGAGATCGACGGGCCGGTTGAGCAACGATCCGAGCGCCGGTCGACACGGTCGCGGGCCAAACATCGGGACTCGAGCGAGGTGGAGTCGCTTGCTGACGACCAGCCCACTCAGGACCCTGTTTCTTCCACAGAGGACAATACGAAAAAACCTGCACCCGAGCCCCTTCGTGAGTACATGAGGGAAGAAAAGGAAGGTGGACTGGAGGAAGGTAAGGGAGGGTGACAGGACGATCCCTGATTTTTGTATATATAAGTACCATCCTATTCCGCAGTATCGTATACATGTAGTTCCATTGTTGTCCTTGCGTATCGTGTAAGGCTCCTTTCGACCCCCAGCACATCTACTACAAGCACCCTTATCCTCTTTCGTGTGATTGACAGAACGTGGCATACCCCAGGGGAAACTATGTAAGCTTCACCTTCAGACCCCCTTCACAAACTCAGGGCTCATATGATTGATAGCCGATTTCGGGGGTTGAGTCTGTTCAGGTGGACATCCGAGCGCCCTTTCCACATGGGGGTTGACTGTACAGTAAATGCTAGTCAGGAGTTTGATTGCATTGGTCTATTGGGGCCTGATRTTGAACTTTTGAGAGCCTGTGCTCCCAGGACCAAAAATACTCGCTGTACCATCCATCAGACGTCAGCATCCGATGTTATGCTTTGTGGTAAGAATCGTATTTTTGTCTTCTGTGAATCTTCGTTTTCATTAATTCGATTTTGTCTTCTGCGGCGCCCAGGTCTCTCTTATTGGGCATAGGAACCGATTGGGGAGGACGAAACATTGAATCTTTGGAGCTAAGCCTCTTGACCTTGCGCACCCATGGGGCTCCACCCACGACAGAAACACGGACCTGTTGCATGGGAACATCGGGAAGGGTGTAATTTCCAAGCTAGGCATGACAAACTTTCATCAGCGCCCCTCTTTGGTGATGGATATGACTGTTGGTACCGCAAACATATGTTCGAAACGGTCTCGTGATGGAAAACAATCAACGTTCGCGACTTCCAATATATCCTGGGATTGCCCTAATTTGGTCGGGGGTGGCTTCCTTCTATTGAGGCATGTGGTCGCGTACAGCGTACTGGCTGATTTCCACGATTAAATCTCTGTCCTCCGCCAAAAGCCAGATCGTTGGGTTGTACGAATCAGTGATCAATGTGCACAGCTTGTCCTTCCGTGGCTTTTCGGCGAGCTACATAACGTCCCTCCACATGGTTTCCCACCTTTTAGCCCCCAAGTCCGCCTCTTTATCCGTCGACTGGTCTGCTTTATTTCGCCTGACCTACTGACTTCCGAGGCTTTCGCGGGACCATGGAGCAATCAGATCCTGCAAGAGAAAGTAGTGGTATCTATGACGCCGACCATGGCAGTCAACACAGTTTTTCATCCGATGCAGAGCTGAGAGGTGTGTGTTTCCCCTGGTAGTAGAGGCCCGTTAACGTACCTGAAATATAGAGCATGCGTCACAACCTGCAGGGGTTGCAACTAGGACGGCAGCTGGTGTCCCAGTTACCGCTACTGGGGCAGGGGCCGCAATGGGATTGGCTAGTGACTGGGGAGACCAGCCCAACGCGCCGCCAGCACAATCACAACAGCCCAAGGTTCCTCTGTACAAAAGGCGTTGGTTTATCATAACAGTAATCGTGGTTGCTCTGCTTGGCATCGCGTTACTGTTCATCATTTTGTTTCCCGTTATCCGTGCCATCGTCCAGTTGGTGGTCAAGCGAACTCAGATCGATATTGAGCGGGCGACAATCACAAGTCCAACCAATAACTCGTGGGTGGCAATTTACATTCACTTTCGGTGCTTACCTACATTGATTGGCAGCTTTGACCTACGCTTAGAAGGAAATGTATGTGGGTTATTTTGGCAAACCGGGAACTATCTAACCTATTTTTCACCAGGTTACCCACACCGGGATATTTTCGGCTTCTATCAAATTCACAGAGAATGTCGACGTATTCTGGCTGAAAGACCCAAACAATAGCACTGGAATCAAGCTCGGTTCAATGGGCCCACTGGACGAGCTTCATGCACGCAACAAACGTGCAAAGATAAACCAAACGCAGCACTTTGAAATTGAGGACCAAGCAGCTTTTTCAGAGTTCACGCGCTTCCTAATCACTGCCCCAACTTTCTCGTGGCGAATTCACAGCAGCAATTTACGAGTTCAGGCGCTTAAGTTCCCAGTTGCGACAGGTATCACGTTCGACAAACAGATAGTTTTGAAAGGCTAGTCCATGGCTAACTGTGTGGGATCACCATTTTTACTCACACTATCCATAGGGATCAACAACTTCTCGGGAAACATTGTTCTGTTAGACTTTCAACTTCCAAGAGATGATCCTGCTGGGGGTATTGACTTCGTTGCCGTAACTCAACTAAATAACGAAAGGTTTGCAGAGAATTTCTATATTCTAGCTACAGTATTGTTTAGCCCACTTTTTTTCTATCCAGCCCGTTCGTTCTACAACTCGGAACTACCGCCTTTGATTTGGCCTATGATGGAGTCCGCCTTGGATCTGGTATCTCGACCCGCACAGTCATTGTAAGTTAATGTCTTCAACCCTGCGTATACACGCCTACTAAGCTTGACCAGGACACAGGCCCTAATAATATCACGTTAATGGGTAGATTGGAACCCATTACTAACCCTAGCGATCTCCCAAAGGTCTCAACCTTATTCACGAACTATCTCAATGGCGATACATCCCAAGTCATAGCCAGTGGCCGCTCCACTTTCCAAGAGGATGGGACTATCATCCAATGGCTGTCAGATGGCCTCGAGTCGCTGCAGCTCGATGTTCCATTCAAGTCCCTTGTTCCGATTGATCCCATTCGTAGCATCACTATCGGGGACATGGCTCTATCGTTCACCCCGGAGTCACCCTGGACTCCGGGTATTACAAGCAACACTATCCAAGCATCTCTGGGTACGTTTTTTGCGGGTCAATTCACCTACTCTACCAACCCCCTTCAACAGAATTACCCTTCGGGTTTAATCTCTCCATTGGCCAGATCCGCAATGATTTCGACCTTGTCAAGGACGGCGACCTTGTTGCTGGGCTCTCTACTGTAAGTCCAATATCACCTCTGCTACTGCCGCTGACTTCGAGAAGCCCTTGGGTGCTTCAACTTCGTCCATAACGGTTCATGCAGAGGATAATACTACGGGGACCATTAATATAACCATCGCCAACACGTCTCTTATCTCCTCAGACGACGAACATGCAGCATTTTCAGCGTTCAGTAAGGCAACCTTTACCCATGACGATCACGTAGCCTCATGACACACCCAGACACTAACCTCACCGGTTCCGATATCACTGCTTTTCGCCTTATAGGCAACTCCAGCGCAGTCGCCAACCTCAGTATTGGGCAGTTAACTCTGGACCCTATCAGGGTCAATGTGTCTACCTTTTTACTCGGCTTGCAAGGTTTGCAGAACCTAGTGCGAATCGAGGGTGTCGATGTTACCGGTGGAACAACGGACGCCATCGAGCTTGGTATCAACGGTAATGACATCTGACGCGATCTGTCTTCAGTATTCTCAAATTATTTGGATTAGTCACAATCACCAATCCGTCCAACTTGAATCTCTCCACGGGTGATTTGAGTGAGCCTTTGCCCTTTCTAATCCCTGAGTAATATCGATCATATCCCCTTTAGCCCTTCGACTACTCAGAAATGGGACTCTTGTGGGCACTACACTACTCCCTGGCCTGAACCTCCGCAGGGGTGACAACGCTATACAGGCAACCTCTAATTTCACGGTATGTTTTCTTTTTCTCGACTATAGACCCCTTGCTCACGCCCATATGCAGGCGAATGAAAGTCAAGAAGGTCTGATGACCTTGAATGATTTTATTGGGCATACAGGTTGGTTTCTTCTTTTGTTCCTTTTCATCGCTGGTGCGACAGCCCCAACTTTAGATGTCCAACTCTCCATCGCTGGCTTTGATGGGAGCACGGGGGTCCAGTCACTCGTCGGTGCTTTTGAGAGTCTGGACATATCTGTGATACTTCCTGGAATGACAACCAACCTTTTGGCCAACGCTTCACTTACAGGTAAAACTTCAACATTTGCCTGCCCAACGTATACTAACTTCTGGCACCTAGTTCTCCCAACAAGTGGACGCGAGAATAACATCTGCCATGTAACCGTCTCATTAAATAATCCCTTCAGCGCGCCCCTGCGCGTCACCAGGATCGCCTCTGCAGTCACTTCACATAATATTTCATTAGGGACTATTGATTTTATAACCGATTTTTCGTTGCCTCCCCACTCGGTTACACAGTCTCCTGCCCTTGACTTCAATATGAACTTCGACCCTTCAGCGTTGTTCACGGTGACCCGCGCGCTCGCCGTGGAAGCTGGCCTCGACCCTACCCCCCTCGATGGGATTGTGCAGCTCGGAGGTATCGGATACTCTTTCGTTTCTGGCCAACCCCAAGCTGGACCACAGGGTGCAAGCACCTTTGTGTAAGCCTACACATTGCCTTCAATAGAGTTGATTTGCTTATGCCGGGGCAGTGACTTTGATCTTCCTACCTTCATCCAGGACGCATTTAAGGGTCTTCAAACTGACGTTCAGTTAATGACTGTGGTATCAATCGGTAAGGGGTCCGTGCCCCGAGTTTGGGGCATTACCTGACTGTGCAGCCCACAGGCGACTACCAAACCGTATTGGAGTATGCTCAGACCAGCGTTCCAACTGCCACTGACGACTCCCTCAACCTCATTCTTCCTGTTCTGGCTCAACCTATCATCGAAAGGATTGTCAGCAATTCGACGTTGGGGTTGGTGTTTCCTAAGGTCATCCCATTACTCAACTCATTAATTCTCACAGGCTTGATACCATTATGATCACGAATCCTCAGGAGGACAGTTTCGGTACCTCTCATTATTCATTATTTCATGACTTTTGCTAATAAGATACGGTTACGCCAGGGACTCAGTTGGTGGGAAGCATCGGTAGAACGGGCCCCTGTGCGTGAATTTTTCTTAAACCCCAGTGCAAGGCTAACTACCATATTTAGTCGACGCGATGATTGCCTTCCCATCAGGACTAGATGTTAACTGGCTAGGAAATGATCTCGGCAGTGTTCAAATGGGCCCAATCAATGTCACAGGAGATGCCGACTCCTCAGCCATCAATATGCAATCTATTTTCAACGTGCAGAGTGTTAATGCCTTGGCCAACTTTACAACGGTAACTTACCCAGCTCGTGGCAATGTTTCAGGCTTAGCTGATGGTGCGCCAAGCACTTGATTACCGATCCTTCCTTCGACTGGCATATTTCGGGGAAGAATTTGACTGGTGCGGCATTTGTGCCTGGCTCCCGTTAAGACACTGACCCCTCGCCCTTTTTATGCAGTTAGTGCGCTGGGTATTCACGTCCCAGGGATTACCTTGCCTCAGAAACAGGTCACCCTGAAAGGCTTCAATAGTTTGAAACGCGGGATCACAGTCAAGACCTTTAGCTTGCCTTCCGATAACACAGTAGATGGTGGCATCAACCTCAACCTTGAGGCTTCTACTAACAATGTAAGAGCTATCTACAGAGATACGCCACAAACTGCTGACCTTTATGGCAGCCCTCCGATGTCGGGATTCAACTTGACACAATCGAGTTTGAGACCATGTCGGGTGAAACCATGATTGCTCACATTTCGGCCTCTAATGCAACCCTCGCCCCCCGCTTAGAAACCAACATGTCCTTTTCTGGTCGCCTCGTTCCCCAAAATAATTCGGATTCGGGGCGCAAAGAAGTTTCGCAAATTTTTAATAGGTATATTGCCGGTAACAACAGCAAAGTTACCGTTCACGGGGCAGGCGGGCCAAAGGGCGTAAGAATGATCCTATCGTCCACGTCCAAGTCTCATTTAAATCTCTTCAGGTCTCTTGGCTCGATGCAGGAATCAAGGCGCTCATAGTAGAGACGGACCTCCCAGCCGACGGAGTCCAGGACCACCTCATTAACACTATCGACCTCAGCGGGGTAGCTCTCGCCTTCAGCGAAGACCTGCCCTATAGCCCTCTCACCAATAGTTCCGTGGCTGCGAATTTCAGCCTGCCCTCTGGTTTCCATTTCACCCTTGATTTTTCGGCAATCACCCAACATATGTCTGTCAGTTTCGATGGCACGCCGTTTGCGAACTTGGCCTTTAGTGAACATGCTGGCTCTGAAGGGGGTATCATCCACGTAGACTTCAACAACACTCATCTCGAAGGAGTCGACGGAGAAAACAAAACATTCGATGGTTTCCTCGCGGACGCGGTCAATGTCAAGAGCCTGCCAATCGATCTCAAGGGCCTTGCACAGGCGGATGTCCAGACAGCGATCGGCAGCCTTACTCTCGAGAACATCATGTTCAAAGTGGGCAGCGCGATCCCAGGTCTGCAAGGCCTCAATACCCAGGCCGTCAGCGACGTTGACGTTAACCACGGCTTTCAAGACTTCCTACTGATCAAGGCTAATGGGGCCTTATCCAACCCTAACCCGTTAACGATCGGTACGGGAACCGTAAACTTTACAGTGATGTTCCGGGACAGGATAATCGGTACCGCTGGGATTGATAACATGATGGTTCACCCGGGTAATGGGACCCAGCCTATTAACGTTCACTACAGGCCTCAGGATGAAGAGGATATTGCAGCCGGTCGTCAGCTGTTGCAGAACTTCTTACTGGGCGTAGACGCCAACGTCAGCATTGTAGGGACCGAGGAATCAACGAAAATTGCGTCGCTCAAGCAAGCCTTCAAGCGGATCAGCTTCCCATCAGTTAGCATACCCGCTTTCAAAGACACCCTTATCAAAAACGTGTCCCTTACCTTCCCGCTGGACATCGTCGACAAGGGATTTGCGAATTCAAACTTCACCCTCGCCAATCCGTTTAATGCCGCCATTAACCTTGTTCAGGTTAATGCCACCGCCGTTTTCCAAAATCTGACCCTCGGCTCTATCAATAACGATACTTCTTCTGATCCGATCCATGCTGGAGGACAGTCCACTGTCACTTCCCGGGTTCTACCTTTCGGCTTTAACCTCGACCCTGTTGCCATCATCTCACTCCTACGACTCACATCAGCACAAAACTCAGTGCCCCTTGACCCTTTAGATGATCTACTTCAATTTGTTCTCGATAACCCTGATTTCAAACCACCCGTAAAAACATCCGTTGATACCTCTGGCCCTGTTTGCGTCAGCGGCCACCAGGTCGACATTCTCGGTGCTATCCTCATGTCCCTCGAGAATCTAAACGTTAACTTGACGATTGATACCACCGTACTATTGGATGAGTTCCGTACTGAGCTCACTCTCCAGCAAAACTCTATACCTGCCGCCACCGATAACACCTCATTGTTCCTGATTGGAGCAGTTGCTGGTCCCATTGCTCAACATCTGGTCGACCTTTCTCAGCTGAACTTCACTGAAGCACATATCACCAACATCACAGACGACGGCTTCGATCTGGCTCTCAACGGGTCTTTGACTAACACCGGGCCTTTGGATGCCAGTATAGAGTTTATTGAACCCCTTACAGTCATCTGGCAAGGTAGACAAATTGCGCAGATCGTGCTTCCGAGCGTCTGTGCTGCTGCAGACGTCGGTGTTCCCGATTACGAGACAACGGCACATGTGATTATCACCAACCAAGGCGACTTTACCGACTTTGCTGAATTACTGCTACACAACGAAAGTTTCACATGGACGATCCAAACAGATGCGCTTCGCCTCAGAGCTCTGAATACGATCTTTGACAACGTTACCCTCAGCAAGGATTTGATCTTCAAGGCCTTCAACAACTTGCCCAATGTGACCATTGAGAACTTCCAGCTTCCCTCGAACGACCCCGAGGGTGGCATTCGTATAGAAACTGACGCCAAGATTCCTTCTCCAGCTCGTGAGTGATATTTGCCTATGCGTTGGACATTGCTTATACCCCTGGCCCAGAACTCGGTATTCAGCTTGGACATGTCACCTTCCAAACCTTTTTCCAGGAGGTTCTTGTTGGTCGTAAGTCGTCTTAAAAGATAGTTYTCGAATATTCTGACATCCTGTTTAGCCCTTGCTGCCGATAACCTTTCGCTCGAACCTAACGCCGTCACGGAGACCCATCTCACCGGACGTATCATTCCTCAGAGCGGCAAAGACCTGGAAACCATTGGTATTTTGTTCTCCGAAGTCTTAGCTGGCCATAACRTCACTCTTGAGACCCGCGGAGACAGTGTACAACCCCCTGGCACCAACGCTCCTGTYACATGGCTAAGCAATGCATTCAAGACGCTTTCGTTGAGCGTCATTCTTCCCGCACAACACTTTGATGTCATCAAGGCTATCCAGCTGGATGATTTGAAGGTCATCATGGAGAAACCAGAGCAGACGTTCGCGCCTTTGACAAGCTCGGAGCACACTGTGGCTCGATATGCTAATCCATTCGGGTTCTCACTTCAAGTCGTGGAAGCCTCCGAAACCCTCATTCTTAACGTGCATGGTGTTGATGCCGCACAGGTATGCACTTTCTCACACGGGTAACGATGCCGTTCCTAACTTGGTGCCGCCACCCCTAGCTTGATCTTCCCAAGGCGTCCGTTGATGGAGGTGTTTCCACCGGCAATGTTGTTGACCTTGTTATAAGTTTCGAGAACCAGACTTTGAAAGCTCTTGACCACACTGCGTTTGCTCAGATATTCGCAGGGGTCGCGTTAACACCCGAGCTCGATTTCCTCTTGAAGGGGTCGACTAATGTCACCGCAAACACTSCCATTGGTAACGTCCCGATCACTGGGATCCCCATAAACGTTACGTCTGGCTTGAAGGGCATTGACTCATTCGGTGGTACGGCATCGCTGAGCAATGTCAGCGTAACTGGGAGTGGAGGTGCTAGAGGCAGCGAATACATTCTCTCACCCCTGACCACTACTTTACAAAACCCTTCTAATATCTCGCTGAGCACCATCGGTGTTACTCTCCCTGTTGTGTATCAAAAAACTAAAATTGGTCGTTCGGTCATCAACGTAAGCAACATACTCATATTCTCCTTTCTCCAGCACAACGCTAACTTACTTCTGCCAAGATATTCGACTTGGTTCCTGGTGAAAATACTGTGCCCACTGAATTCCACTATGAGCCAGATAATGCCAACGATACCGTCGCTCAAAGTTTCTTGACCAACTTTATCCAAACTGGTGGTCAGCTGGACCTTACGATCGACGGTGACGACCACAGTTCACCATTTGATTCCCTACGTCCGGCGCTGGACGGTCTCACCCTCCACACTAGTTTGAATGGTCTCAACCAGCCTAATATTATCACTCATGTCCATGTCATCATCACTCTTGAATCCCTGATCACCAACCTGGTCACTRTCGAATTTCAAGTTCACAACCCCCTTGATGCTGACATGTTCATTGAATTTGTTCAGTCGGATTCTGGCGTAAATGGGAAAACGTATGCCTTCTTCCGGCAACCGTTCAAGTCTTTTTACATCAAGGCAGGTGAAACTGCAGGGTCGGGTCTCATTCCCAACGTCCTCCTTACCCAGGGTGCCCTTGCATCTTTGGACATCATTCCGTTGGGTGTCTTGGACGTTCACGCAGCCAACTCTATCCGTATTGGGAGTCCTCATGGGTACCTGATTCCTTGGTTAAAGCTCGAGCAAACCAATGTACCGACCAGCTATGACCTTGCGTTGGGTTTCTCGAGTGCCGGGGTGTCGCTCAGCGGCTTGATCGGTCAGGCRAAGGATATTCTCACACACAACTCCTCGATATCMTCGCTGCCCGCTTCCACGGCGGCTGTTTCGAGCACCGGGGGTGTCAGTGACGGGGAAGTGACCGGATCTACCTCGTCGGTTCCCGAGGAGACCCAATCGGTTAACAATGGCAGCCCCAGCAACAGCGAGGCAACGCCTGCTCCGGCCACGAGTTCCGCCGCCGCCGTTCAGCCTACTGCTGACACCCAGCCCGAAGATAAGGCGAAGGCGTCGTCCCCTGCAACGGTGGCTGCGATTCATTCGGCGGCTCCAGAGACATCGATGGTTCCAGGAGGGCCTTCTTGAGACTCGGCGGACTCACGGCTGACCTAAGGATGATAAATGGTCATTGGTTAGCACTGGACATTATGCCATATTTTTATCGGTAGCCTTCTATATTTGACGTACAGCTTTACTTGCAACTAACAATTCTTCAACATCTCATACATACCTAACTTGCTGTATCTTGTGCTTATGCGATATCACGTCTATACCCATTCACGTGTCGCGTTAAAGTCGTACATCTATTAAGGATTAAGGATGGTGACAAGAATGTTCCTGCAAGGAACATCCTTTTGAAAGCAAGAGGGCGTTTAGAAGATGCATAAATTTTTTGGGTTCAGTATCCTAATCATGCAGGTGGAAGAAAAGCGATCCATAGGATGACGGAGATTATACTCCATATAAAGACCCAAGGTACCCAAATACGGGAAATAATAGGATATTCGTCAGGGTGAGTCAGCAGATATGCGGCACCCCAGTATGTCAAGGGAATGGAGGGTGCAAGGCGGAGAACAATCTGAGTATGGGAGGCGAAAAGGAGGACCGACGTCAGGAGAAGGGCATAGATGGCGTGAGGGCTAATTGAAGAGCGGAAAAATGGGTCTGTCGATCTCTTGAAGCTTGCAAAGTGCCATAGGTAGCGGGTAGAATACGAAAGCAATGCAAGGAGCGGAGGGAGTGCGATTAAAAAATTGGGGAGCTGACTCAATGTCCAGTACTTGAAAAGTCCAACGTTCCAATAGGCAGATTGTGCGTGACTATATATTATGGGGAAAGGGCTTGAGCACCATTGCGGGGGAGCGGTAGAAATGCAAAAGGCGAAGTAGGCAGCAGCGTTATGGACTATGAAGGGAGAGAAGATGAGGGCAGTGGAAATAGTCGCAATGAATAAGTCAGACGTTGAAGGAAAGCGTTGTTGTTGTAGGCGAGGATAAAGGATGCCCCAGACGACGAAGCCAGAAAGGAAGAAGCCGTTTGAGCGAAAAGTGGAAGCGAGTGTGAAAAACATCGTTGTTCGCAGCCACTGCTTGTGCGCACAACAGAGCATGCCTGCGGGGATAATCAGCCAAAAGAACTGAGTTCGCCCACAAGGTACTGACCACGATAGGATAAAAAGGTGAAGAAAGGCTCTGCGTAGGGCGCAAGATACAGGGTTGGCGGGCTGAGAGGGATCAGCGAGAGCAGGACGGTGAGACGCGAGACATCATGTCTGCCGAGGTGGTGGAGGGAGAGTTTGTACAGGGTAGAGGCCGAGTCATATGCCAGAGCTGTGTTGAGGAGAAAGAGGGTAAAGGGTGAGAAGTAGCGGAGGAGGAGGGGAGCCGCAGGGAAGAAGGCATATTGATGTTCCCAGCGGTAGCCGTGGTCGGCGATGTCTTTGAAATGCAGAACGTCCCAGCGAGTYGCGATGCTGAGCGCGTGTCTGGCAGAGGCGTCGAAAGCGGGGACGACGGCGGCAGCAGCGAGGGCGAGAGCAAGGTAGAAGGCGCGGGATGCGGCGATGGGAAGAGAAAACATCAATTGATCCATGGCCACCATCCTCCCCCAGTTTGTTGACACCGTCCCCCTGCCGCTCACCGACGCCCTCGTCGGCCTCTCGCCTCTCCTCGCCGTTGCTGCACGCGGCGCACGTATCCTCGCCTGGTCAGATGACTGGTACGCCTCCTGGCTTGCCCTCGCAGCCTGGTGGTTCCTCTGTCTTGCAGCACCCGCCCTCTTCCGCTATGCCTTTCCGACCACCCTTGCTCTTGGAATCATCTGGACCGCGCGSCGCCGCCAGGCGCAAGTGGTGACAGAGACTGTGTTGCAGTACGCCATTGCCGACCTCGCCACCCTCCGCAGTGTTCTCCTTCTGGTTCCTTCCTCCGCCGTTCCACTGTCTCCCATCGCCATTCTCCGTGTAGCAGCCATCTTGACCGTACCCTGGATCGCTCTCTCGTATCTTGTCTCTACACGTCTCCTTCTGGCTCTCATCGGTACCCTTGTCTTTACCCACAGAGCACCGTGGGCCTGCGTCCTTCGCTCTATTCTCTCGCGGAGTGCATTCGTTCGCATCTTATTCTATCATCTTCGTTCATTCCTCACTGGCCAGCCCCTGCCCAAGTATGCTGCGTCCAATCAGCCCGCGCCATCGACCCCAGCACCAGTTGCTTCCCTTCGCTTCCTCTTTACCGTGTACGAGAACCAGCGTTGGTGGATGGGCCTTGATTGGACCGCCGCCCTCCTACCCGCAGAACGGCCATCTTGGTGCTCCCCTTCCCTCCACCCCGTTTCTCCGCCCAGCGTGTTTACGCTTCCTGATCCTACAACTGTCTATCTACCCACCCCAGACGGCAACTCAAGAATAAAACGCACTGCAACCTGGAAATGGGATGAATCAGAATGGCGGCTTCTTGTCCGCAAGGAGGGTTCCTCTCTCGCGCGCGTCGAGCGCACCCCTCCATCCCTAGAAGATCCTCCTCTCACTTCATCAGGGTCCACCTCAAGCGGAACCCGCCTCTTCAAAGCTGCTGCTAACAAATTCAAAGATTCTCCCCCTTCTCCGCCTCCACGTTCCTCTCCACCTGCAGATTTGGATGCAATGTCCTATCCTGATACTGATCACGGCGATTCTTCCGGAGAACCATACACAGATCCAGATGGTTGGATCTACGGCGATAATAAGTGGGAAAGCCAGTCCCATCGTGGCGGCCTGGGCAAGGTAACCCGATTTGACTCCTGACATTTGTCTCACCCTGTCTCATTATTTTGGTCTTCAGTACACTCGTTACAGGCGTTGGACTCGCGTTGCCATTGTCAGTGAACTAGTCGAGGTAGTTGGACCAGGMGTGCTCGGTATACAAACCATCAGCAAGCCCATGSCCGGCAAACCGGAAACCAGCATGCCAATTAACGTAGAAAGCCTGGAATCGAAGGTGTATGGACAAGAGATTCCCACGTCTTCTTCCCCAACTACACTCTCAAATGAAACCGAAAACCCGCTGAGACAGCGACTTCGTGCCGCACTCTCGAAATCTTCTTTGCCCTCATCATCTTCCCAATGACGGCCACATAGTTAGATTTTATCGTTATCTGACTTGTAACAMTTATTCGTATTGTCCCTCCGGCCTCCGGGAGAGTATAATTACTGATATCGTTGTACGCTATTGTTGGAGAGCTATGGCTACATGTATCCAAGTTGGGAAAATGAAAATTACATTTGATGGATATCTAGAGGTGATTGTCCCTCAGACGTGATTTTCTGCTAAATGGGTACCCTGATAAGGCGTCAACATTTCTTGCTCGGAGGTGCTGAGATCCAAGAAGGACCCATTTGGTGTAAGGGATACGGAGGTTGGCCAGGGTGGTGTTTGTGCCTCGTCCGGGACAGGCGCAGCAAGTCTGAGTGGGATATGTATGCTTTCGAGGCTAGCACCCGCGAGTTGTGGGTGTAACGAGCCTTTCTGTGACAGGCTGGGCAGTGAGGGCGATATTTGGTTGGGTGCGCCCGATTTGCATGCCAAGTCCTGTCTTTCCTCGGCCGGGCCCTCAACACAGGCGGGCCTCAGGGCCTCGGGTATCGTATCTTGGTGTTCAAGGTTAGAACCAGCAGCACTGCTCGAAGTCCAAGCCGTCATGTCTGTCAATGTCGTGAAAACRCTCGCTGAATCTGCGTCTCGCTTCTGGATCATGTCCTTCGTTACGTATATCGGCAGACCATTAATGGTGCCCAACTGCTCCACACCACCACCAGCAGTAGATCTCCCGAAGAACGAAACGGAACTGGACGACTGCAAGACGACCAACTTGACCTTGTCCGCAAAGTTGCTAAGCGAACTTAGCCAGCTCTCTGTCCCATTGATCCCGAACGGTTCCTCCAACTTATGAGCATGACCAGATCCGTGGTGGCGGGAAATACTGTTTCCATTAGAATTGACGTCCTGCGATGACGTAATCCTCCGACCGAGCTTGCTGGCGATCGTGTTGTATGCATGTCGGTAGTTCCTCTGCGCCTCGTCTGCAAAACCGAAGAACGCGAAGAAGACAAACCCACAGAGGACAATTGACCACCTCRTCCATTCGAGGGCGCTTGCAGAGGGTGCACTGCGCCACAGGACACCTGGGACTTGATCCACTCGTGAAAAATCTGACTCACCCCCCTTTGAGTATCAAAGCCTTTTTTTTTCACAGGCAAAGGAACATACCCAAATGCGTATCTTCCCAGGATATCCACGGATTCACACCGGCCCTTGCGTTCGTGATAATCACGTACAGGTTGAGCGGCACATCAACCAGTACTTCCACGCTTCCGAGACACATTAGCCGGATGTACCGACTTGCGCTGAGACAGCGGGTACTGTTAGAAGAGAGTAGGTTCTTGCACTCAATGTAGTTCTTTCTCAAGGTGATAACGTTGAGGATCGCGTATGTCGCCGCGGAGAGAGAGACACCCAATGTCGGACCAAGGACAAGGAAATACGTAAGGGACGTGTTGTAGGTTGCTGGCCAGCAGCCGACATCTTCGAGAATATCAAAGCGGTGACCCTGGACCACGACGTCTATTAAAATTGGTATTTGATGAATCCCTCCTTTACCGCAGCTARTYCCGGACGACTCACGAAGGATCATGACAACGGCTGGAATTCCAATACCGATCGCAAGGTCAGTGAACATGTTTTTTCGTCTCTATAATGTAAGGTTTAGCCAATGTCTATACCCGTGACTATCACGACCTCGGCGCACCTCGGCAGCTGTCTTAGTGACCGAGCTGACTCTGACAATATAATACAGTCTTCTGTTGATGCAAAGACTTGCAGCCGGGATGCTGACTGATAATCCGATAAAAAACTTGGTGAAGATGTCGCAGTACACTGGAGCCCAGTTGATTGCGTTGCCGTCCCAGACGACTGAATTGACAAAGAGGAGGAGGGAACCAGTAGCTATCCAACCCATGTAGATGCAGGTTCCCGCGTTCCATGCTGTTTGTTTGTGAGAGATGTCAAAGCGACTGTTTGAGAGGTGCTCATGCAACTCACCCTCCAAATGCCACATAAAAGGAATGGAGGTAAGGATGAAAGAGATGAAAGAAAATCCGGAAAACGCATGATTRGACGCGGTCATGCTAGTGAAGGAGAGGAAGAACGAGAGGTAGAGGCTAAGGCGAAAGGAGGGTTAGCAGAGCAGAAAGCAACGGGCTGTGGTTGGGACCACGGTCTCCAGCGGGTGAGATGGGTTGTAGTTGCATCATGATGAGCTTAAGAGGAGGGATGTCTGTCTCTTTGCACTTGTGCCATATATGGATAAGCTGCACAACAGAAAAAGTACAAAGACTTGACATATTTGGAAAGTGCATTGTTAGAGCATTTCCTCGTCGGCAAAAATTGCCGTTTTGGGAATGCCATCCTCCCGCACCACCCCGCGGTACATGCCCGCCGAGTTCAGGGGCGTCGCAACTGGATGCACAYACGCTCAGAAYCAGTCCCGAATGCACAGGSAGATCTCACCATTTCCTCGCGAATCCAGGACAATGACCCCGCCCATGCCGCCATCGCGAAGGAGTTCTTCAACCCCACATTGTCCAGCCTTCTTGCATGATTGGTGCTTGTATTGTACTCTTCGTGCAATTGTGGCTGCCGTTGCTAGCCGAATAAAGTACTACAAAATCTATCAGGGTCATTGTGCGCTTCGAGGAATAAAGGACAACTCACGTCCCCATCTCCCGTCCCGGAAACGCCGAGCGCAGTTGTCCGACGAGCAATCTTGTTCACAAACGCCTGTAGTCGTGTAGAAGGTGTCCAGTCCTCAGCCCAGAACCCAGATCCCATATGTGGCGTGTCTCCRATTCTGCCCACAAGTTTGTTGGTCCGTCCGCCAGTGGATGTCAAGGCAGCTATGCAGCCACGGATATCCAGTGCAACAGCACCTACAGTTCCTCTTGGTAACTGATCAAGAGGAAGGGAAACTTGGTCCTTGTCAGAAGGATATRGTAGAGGTTCTTCAGGTAATCCAAGYCCRCGACGGTGCTCTCGCCACCGTCGCTCAGTATAAAAGTAGGACGGATCAATGAGTACTTCTCCAAGAGAYGCACCGATGTCTTCCGCTGTGGTGCCGGATACAAAAGGATGCGGAACTTGATCGGGYGCRAGGTACAGGGCACGCACAAGTTTTGAAGGATTTCGTACTCTGGTCAAGAGTGTAGCAGACACACCGCGACGGTGAGTTGATATGTGGGGGTGTGATGCAGGGGGCTTCGAGAGCATGACAGATGCCTCAAGCTCGTTCTACCACACAAACTCAACCAATGGCACGACCMTTTGAGCAGTAAGGCGTACCTTCCCAGCAACATTGAAGACTGCACCTTTTCCTGCATTGAACAACGGACAGTCTGGGTAATCGTAAGCTGACATCCAAATGGGAACTCGGTCATCTTGCCTTCCATAACCGTGACTGCAGCCACGACCRCATCTAAAGCCTCACCTCTATCGCGGAGGACCTTGTACCCCTGATATGATTGGTGCGTTAGCGTCCTGTTATGTTGGCATTGGACGTTTTAAACCTCGCGTAGAGCCTCTCGCAATGCCTTCCTGTATTCCGCTTGCTGCTCTGGAGTTGAGGCTTCCCTCGTAATTGTTCCCGCCCCCCCGTGRATGACGAGCACATARTTCGATGCACCCCCTTTTCCGGAGCCGAATGGCAAAAGCGGCGACTTCTCTGACGCAGACATTGGATAAGAGAGAGGATGGGAACTGAAATTGAATATTATTTTGATTCTGGTGTAGCTCAAAACCCTAACCCCAGCGTGCTTCTGGCATCAACCATCATGAGTGGTAACAAGTACGCAGACCTGCCAGACATTGTAAGCACCGTGGTTTTGCTCCTACTCACACTCCCAAGTAATGCCGTACACAGGACTCCGCACCAGACATCTACGAGACCGAGGATACCTTCCCAACATCACAACCCACAGTACGTTCAGGGTATATATATACCGCGGAGCTCAGATCCCTCATTATCTGCCTTGTAGAAAGTAGAGTCAAGTGACGACGAGGCGGGACCACCTCGTGGCTCGAACAGAGCACGTAATGATGCAAGTGAACGAGAAGACCTCGACCAGAGCGGACTTATCGCTCCCGAGGAGGCCAGCAAGAARTTCAGGAAAGCCGAACGCAGAAGTATGGTGTCCAATCTCCTGATCTTACTCGATGATAATTGCCAAAAACACGTACCATAGATCGATTGCGGACGATATATGCCTACCCTCCCTCACCCGACTCACCYKMCTCACCCACAGATATATCCGGTGCTCCTCGTTCAGTTCCCCTTTCACACCGCCTGCGTGTACTCCAAGCCGAACTTTCAGCTTTGGAACATGAACTTGCAGACCCAGCCAACCCGTTATTGCGGAAGGAACGCGAGGAGGAACACGTAGACCCGGGTGAGCTGATTAGGGGATTGGTCGAYGTACGAGGAAGACTGGAGAAGATCAGAAARGGGAAGGAGGGTCGCGGCCGCYTGATCGGTGTTGTGCTGGAGAATGACAARCAAGTCRCYGAATCRTCAGAAGAGGAGGATTCCAGTTCTCTGGAAGAAGAAACGAGAGACGCCAAACTTTCAGAAACGCGGAATTTGGTAGGGATCGACAAACGAGTTGGGGAATTGGAAAAACTCGTAGGCTCTTCAAGCGCTTCCTTGGATGAGGTAYTATCGCTGCGATCTACTGTAGCCTATGCCTTACTTACACACATGGAACAGACATCTCCTTTGCCTCCGCCTCTCTTACCCCTCATCACCCGTCTCAACTCTCAACTTGCGCTGCTCACACAACCCCGTCACTTGGATTCCATCTCKCGACGGCTCAAGCTCCTCCTCTCTGACCTCGAGCGAGCCTCTGCATCCCAACAACATCGACGACACTCTTCCCAGAACGACTCCCACGCATTATCTGTCCCAGAGCATCTCATACCGATCCTCTCTAGACTTGGACCCTCCCTTCCCCAGATCCCTCACATCCTCACACGCCTGAGGACYCTGTCCGCTCTACATACTTCCGCCTCCGATTTCCAATCATCACTCGAGAACCTTGAGAAGGAACACCAGAAAGTGCATACAGCACTCACCGAGCTCGATGACGCAGTCGAAACAGTCGAAAAAAGTCTTGAAGAGAATAGCGTCGTTGTCAAGAAGAACGTTGCAGGKCTCGAAGCGCGGGTAGAGACCCTACTCCAGAGATTAGAAGAGCTYGGCAGGGACCGTACTTGATCTTCTTCTGCGGTTTATAGCTCGGTGGCACTTACGACAGGCTTTTCAAGAGGGCCTGCTACATCGCCCATGATGTGTACATACATGTCGATGTCGGCCAATGCATCTACACGATAGAAACGTGAACTGGGCTGTCATATGATCCTTGAGGACTTGGCGTTGGCCCTCTTGTACCTGCTCAGCTTTATAGCTCAGCCTCGGTCAAAGTTGGCGTAGTACGACGCATGGTAAAGATTTCTGGAAGTATAGTCCCTAAAGAAAACATGCGCTTGATCACCCTTCRAGCTATGGTTTTCCTGGGTCTGTGACCACATTCACCACKTTATCTCAGTTAACCTCTCCTTTCACTGTTTCCTTGTGCACSGTAAACTTAGAGGTCTAAAGCGGATTCCAAGGGGAGCTAACCCATCGCTTCTACCGGTTTGATGCCAACCTCCTAGGATACCTAACTRAAGTCTGGTTRGGACAATGCCTTGAACTAAGAGTCATAACCTATGCCATATATATATAGGCAACATATCCGGACAGCCAATCATTTATTTATTCAAGATATATACACGACCGCGGAATTTATGTTATTCTCCGGCGTAACTCAGGAGTAGGGGACCTAATCCCTACCATCCGATTCAAATCTACGTTTAGCTAGCTCCATTATCAACAAAGCTTGATTATCGCAGAAKGGCCTTAACATACCTTCTCCTGTAGTTGTACTTGGTCATAAACGTCGTCGTCATCGTCATCGTCCACCGTCTTATCTATCTGGCCGACTCCAAGTCCCCACCCACCACTGGCTCTCGGGCCAGTTGAACTATCCACATCCGGGCTCCTGCAGCCAGCTAAGTCAATATCATGATAWAAAAGCCACGCCATGCGCACTTCAGGGAATCGAGCAGCTCCACTCGTCGCCTATGCTCCGTGTCATAAGACTGGCCCATCCTRGGGGTTTCGTCCCCAAAAACGTSGTCTTCATCRCTCAAATCAAGGCTCAACGCAGATGGTTTGCCTCGGTGCTTATGCGCGACGCGACCTCTCCTGTCTCGCGGTAATCCGACAGATAGGAAGCTGTGTGCTCGTACGGGGAGTGCTATGTTATTCTTGGGCCCCGGCCTATCAAGTTGGCGAGGGTTGCGAAGCGCCCGTAATARATTATCGATAGCAGCGGCACTGGGACTGGCATCGGGATCGGGAGGGGCAAGTGAAAAGGTAGTTGAGCGATTTTCGCTTTGAGAGGCAAGGACGAGCAGCCTACGTCCACAGTATCAGCTCTGAACAAATCCAAATACGAGAAGCACTGACATCTGCTGCAAACGTGGTTGGTGGTATGTTTCTGAAAAGTTTTCCTGCCGTAGTCGCTCAAAGAGCCTTGGTGCGAGAGGAAATATCACATTATCTCGGAAAGAGCGGAGCGCGATTGTGCGAACATCGATGTGGGTAGCGGAATGCTCCAATTTCGAGGCCGATTTCACATTGGTTTGCCTATTCGGAGACTTTGCTCGGTGGGACTTGGGTGTGCGGTATAACGACGATAGGAGAGGATGTGTCTGTAATGGGAGTAAAACCTTTTCRTCGTGTGAGCCTAAAGACCTGACCAAATGGGAAGCTGCTCACCCCCTCTACATATGTGAGCACCTGATCCCAGAAAAAGTTCCAAGTTTCTACCACACGCGCGATCAATTTGTCGTCCTTCATCCCCATGAGTTTTGCATTCAGTGTTACCATTCCCGCTGCAATGAGCTCAGCCGCGTCTGCCTCCAACATGTTGAGCGCCCTGTTGGGCGTTGATGTGACTACGGTCTGGATATGACGCTTGACAAGAGCGTTCAAGTCTTCTCTGACAACGAGCTCAGCCATGGAGTGTTGTAGAATTAATGCAACATACATTGGTATCCGCAAAGGCTCGCCGTTGAACAAAGGAAGAACATGGACATGGAGGGCTCCCCACGGGTCCGTCGAACTGGTGGACGCGAGACTGACCTGAGATATGCTGCCGGGGGGCACGAGCGAGATTGAAGAACCCGAGGACAGTTGGGGTGCGAGTCGATGCATTTCTCGAGTGACTAGCTTGGGGTCATAGGTCCGGCCATAGGAGCCCTTTGAAGAGTCAGTTCTTCAATGGGTGTTGTGTGCTCGGGCTGGTGGCATAAGTACCTTTGAGGGTGAAGTATGTGTTTTGGAGACATTGATAGTGCTCGTGGAAGCACTCATGAGGGAGCCTGAGGGGGGGATGATGGGAGGGATGGTGGAGCTGGAGTCGGCCTTGGTATGGCTGTGTGGGTGGAGGAGCTGGGAGGACAGCCCAGGGCCTTTGAGATTGGCGCCGCCAGATCCACCGGAAAGGGAAGACGATATCTTGTCTGCCAAAAACCCGAGACGCTTAGAGGACGCATAGGTCTCGGTGCCTATCAGGATATTGTGATTCGTGTCCTGCTCGTTGGCGCTGTTTAAGAACTTGGTGCTCGCTGATGTCTGCCGAGGGGTCGAATCACTTGATGTTCGTCGCCGAGGCTCTCTCTGCTCGTCTGGTGAAGACGAGCGGCTTTGTTTGAYCTCTGAAGACATCTGCTCATGCGATCTGCGGGGAACATGGGTATAATTACTTGTCCAGGATGGTAGCATTACGCCGGCTGTGTGGGTTCGTGATGGGGGAGGTCGAGAGAGTTGGTGTGCACCGTGTGGACAAGTGTATGTATTGTACGTATATGCGTTTGCACATAGGGTTTGTTAACGCACAACTGATGCGCATACAGGTGCGTTGCCCCCCGCCAGTCCCGCATTGGCACACTCTCGCGAGACGTAGCTTCAACGTCCTTGCCATTGAATCCTCGGCCGACGACACCTGCGCTGCCGTCGTAACCTCTGAGCGCAAAATTCTGTCCAGTGTGGTGATCAAACAACACGACATGTGCGTGCRTCCTCTCGCAGGTGCGACGYCAGCCCTAGACACYCGTYTTTCAGACATAAGGGTTACGGTGGAATACAGCCACTGGAAGCCATCCATGCGCATCAGCGCAACATGGTCTGTCCTCTGAAGAAACTTATGCAAGCCCAACCCTCATATACTTTGCCAGCCTCTCGCCGTGAAACGGGCATTGACTGAAGCCAGCGCAGATCCTGTCAAGGACATTGACGGCATCGCATTCACAAGGGGACCGGGTACGCTGTTCGAGCCCCGTTCTTGACGCTTCTTGGTTGACGCACAGGTGAAGGGATGGCTGGGTGTTTAAGTGTTGGATGTAACGCTGCCAAAACGTTAGCAATAGCTTTGGATAAACCGCTCGTTGGAGTCCACCATATGGTTTGCAGCATCTCCAACATTGTTCAATGTTGTGCTAAAATCTCCATCTTCCAGCAAGGCCATGCACTGACTTCCATTCTCACGGCCGAGACTTCGCCTAGGTTCCCTTTCCTTACGCTACTGGTTTCTGGTGGACATACCCTACTGCTACTCGCAAGGTCTAACAACAACTTCAGAACTCTCGCTACGACCGCAGATGAGGCCRTTGGTAGGTGCATTGACAGAGTCGCTCGACTCTTAAAACTCGAGTGGAAAGCTCTAGGCCCAGGAGCTGCTCTAGAACAGTTCATCAACGAAGACTCTAATACAGACACACCTGATGCACCAGCGTTCCCGCGACCATTTCCGAAAAAACTAGCATTCTCATTCGCCGGCTTTCATTCTTACATGGACATATACCTGAGAGCCCAGGGAGGTATAGARGCCTTYGATATCTCGAAAAAGAGACGGCTCGCTAGGGCCTTTCAGATCTCTGTGTTTAGGCACCTGGAGGAGAAGGTGCTGTTAGCTCTGGACTGGTGCRACAAAAACGRYATYGTTGTCCAAGACCTGGTTGTCAGTGGRGGTGTCGCAAGTAACCAGYATCTTCGGGATAGGTTTGTATTCGATGATTGCCCATATATGTGCTGACTTGCAAACAAGATTGAGACAAACCCTTGATTCGAGCCCAGATCACGCATCCATTCGCTTGGTTTTTCCTCCCCCATCCCTCTGCACAGGTATRTCCATCTTATTTTATGAGTGTTCTTCATAGTTTGATCGTCTTGCAGACAATGCTGTTATGATAGCGTGGGCCTCAATGCACCGTTTCCTCGTTGGCGATCACGACAATTACGACATTATTCCCCGCTCAAAATGGAGTATTGAGGAGCTGTCCCTAGAGTCTACAAAGTAGTATCATACGCCGCATGTCACGCCACGTGRGGTGGTTATATATTCCGTCACGCGAGTTTAAATCGTTTCTGCGGCCTTTCAGYCTGCTCAATGCCAGCYTTTATCAATCCCCTAAARCGAGCAGCTGATKCAGAAGACCAGAYATGTGAAGCACGTAAGAAGCCTTCGCTAGCATCTGGCGAAGAAGAATACTGGATGGTGATGTGGTATGGTCGCCACCCCTCTRTCATAACCTGCTAGTAACTGGTTATCCRCAGGAGAAACCCTCAGACCAAGAAACATAAAACATGGGAGGGTGACGCTGTGCTGGTGTGCAGTGGGAGAAAAGCTACCCTGCATGACGTAGATGGTCGGCAGTAAGCATATARTGCTTACTCCCAATTCCCCTCATCCTTATTCTCGGAAACCTGCAGAATATCGTCAGGTACCGTGGAAAGACCACTTGAAGAGGGACAAGAATTTTTYATTGGAGGCAAGGAGATAGAGSTTGATCGCCAGGTACCCAAGGCAGACTACATTGCTGGTCGATGTTTTGGCAATGGGTTCCACTCGACCTCTRTGCCTTCCRCTATTTCCGCGCRTACCGCTCAGACCAAGGCAAGCTTTATCCCTCCTACTGCTCGCAAATCCCCTATGCAGCACGTTGAGAAGAGGGGAATACCTCTGCAACCTGTCGACTTGGTGTCGAATATCAACCCTTCGAGTTCAGTCAAGATCGAAAAGACTCCAGTACAGGCTGCTGCCACTTCTTATTGGACTGTTAATTGGTAAGTAACTTTCCTGGTAGTCCTTCTACACAAGTGTGACCCTATTCAATAGGCGAAAGCAGCAGGGCAAAACTCATAAAACATGGGACGGTGATGCATACGTCTCCTATAAAGATGGTAAATTAACAATGGTTAACGAGGATGGAAAATTGTACGTTTTCCTTTTCTCCCTTGATTGATCCAATTGGACCATTAATGCTGTCTAGAATGGGCTCCACTATGACACGGGACCATCAAGTATACCAGGGCTTCCAAACTTACATCGGTGGCAAGGAGATTGAGTTTGACTGTCAAATCCCTCAGTCACAGTTTCCTGGCCAGYTAAATAGCGAGAAATCCGAACTAGRGCAGGTTATACCAGGCAAAACAACTATCAACGYCAAATCATTTTATGGTGCGCCCCGACCCAAGTCCMTTGGGCCCTTGTATGTRTAWATYATCTGTKAATGGGCGCTTCTCTTACGGATCCCACTTTCTAGGCATGACCCGAATGCTGAGGGATCTGTTGTTATGAAAGCGCCGACACACAGCTACATCATGAAGCACAATACCAAGTTAGTCGTACCCTTYTGTTATTGCCATGGTTCTAGACACCCTACAGGGATCACCCRATTATTCCGGTTGTTCTTGACCCAATACTGGCCCGTAGGATGAGGGACCACCAGAAAGAAGGTTTGCTSAGCTCTTCGTGGGAGGTGCACCCTCTTTYAACTCCAGTRACTAGGTGTGAAGTTCTTGTACGAGTGTGTCATGGGACTCCGAAAACATGAGGGTCAAGGTTGCATTTTGGCAGACGAGATGTACTACCAGTCTCTCAAGTATCMGCCTATATGCTCAYCTTCTGGRTAGGGGTCTTGGGAAAACTTTACAGGTACCTCTCGTGTTGGGGWTGTTYTTTCTTTCWTTCTTGAGGATGCCGATACCCATGGTTTTAGACAATTGCCCTTGTATGGACTCTCCTCAGTAGGTRTCCGAGCAGCACTACAAAGGTATCTGTTAACCAAGTAGCAGGACAGAATCCCCTYGCAGGAATYGGTCCTGTTATCCGAAAAGTTATGATCGTATGTCCGGTCTCTCTCGTCCATGTACGTAGTTCCCCATTTYGCCCCTTCTCTACTCAAAATAGAGATTAGAATTGGAGGAGTGAATTCTACAAGTGGTTAGGAAGGGATCGAATAGGAGTTGCTACGTACAACAAGGATCCGATTGAATTACATGCATTCAAAAACTCGTGAGTTTGTCGACCCAGCTATTGCGGTAATCCGTGACCTTCCCTTTTCATAGGCCAACACACCAGGTCCTCGTCATTGGCTACGAACGCCTACGATCGATAGCGTAAGCCTTGCTCGTACATGCTAGTTGTCCAGGGTTATCTCAATACCGTTGTTTCAGGAACAAATCAGAAAAATTGCGATGTTTGTGAGTKCCCCTGTGCACCTTCTTGTATATTGCCTCTCAGAATACCAGCCCTCAAATTGATCTCATTATTTGCGATGAGGGTATGCTCTTCAACTTCTAATGGTTATATCACTTTTGATTYCTGCTAGGACATCGGCTCAAGTCATCTCARAACAAAACAACCCAGATGTTCAAGGGCTTCCGAACACAACGTCGCATCATCCTGTCTGGAACACCAATCCAAAATGATATAAGTGAATTTCATGCCATGGTATGTAGATCTACTCACGTTCCTGTCCGCGTATAGCTCACGATGCTAGACTGAATTTTGCAACYCCGGATTGTTTGGTAACTAATCCAGATATGTGCGCGAACACATCTGAAAAGGGTTTAGATGATTATCCTACATTCCGGCGTGTGTACGAGATYCCYATCATCAAGTGTCGAGCGCCAGATGCTCCCATCAAGGACATTGAGATAGGCGAAGCAAGAACAGCGCAGGTTCGGCCTCTATCTTTCTATCGACCGTCGAAAGCTAAATAYYAAACACAGCTATTGGCAATTGCCAAGAGCTTCGTACTCCGGCGAGAAGCGAAGCTACTTGAGAGTTACTTACCACCCAAACGTACGTTCATGTTAATCTCCTAWTATCTCTGCACACCATCAAAACACAGATGAATATGTTGTCTTCGTCAACCCCACGCCTCTTCAACTCGAGATCTTCCGCAGGATACTCAATCCTGAAAGGATGGATGATTTGATAGAACGAAGTTCTACAGCTGAATCTTTAGCTCTGATTGGAATCCTCACTAAAATCAGCAATAGCCCAATCCTGCTACGTGCCACAGCCCAGAACGCTCAAGGAAAAGATGACACATTTCAGAAGCGGAACYTGGTAGATGCGGCCAATTTGGTGCCTGAAGATGCTCGGATTGAGGACATCAGTTTAAGTGGTAGGGTCAATGCAAGCGCCTCATCAGTTCGATCACTGACCCTCTGCAGGAAAGCTGATCGCTTTGTCAAGAATGCTTGAAGCTATTTATGAGGCAAGTCATTGTGTCATCGTCGTGTCGCTCGAGCTACATTTGAATCGTGAAAAGGTGACYGAGGAGAAGTGTGCCTTGGTATCGCACTATACCTCGACACTCAACATCCTAGAAGCATTTTGCCGAAAGAAAAAATATTCATATTTTCGCTTGGATGGGCAAGTTCATAGTACTATCAATGTTATGATTCTAACATAAATCCAGGAAAACGCCGCAGAYTCAGAGACAAGACCATGTCAATGCTTTCAACAAGTCAAATCAACGCTCTGGGTGTGAGTGATTAATCGAAACAATCGCCCCTGAGGCTCAACGCYCGCAAGCAGTCATATTCCTACTAAGTTCTAAAGCTGGTAAGTCCAATGATCCTTGAAGAAAGCATTCCGACCATCCGACAATTACATCGGCAGGCGGCGTTGGGATTAACTTGATAGGTATTCTTCTTTTACGCTATYRAAGCCCTTATCCTTATTAGAACTAGGRGCTTCAAGGCTGTGTTTRATCGATTCTGATTGGAATCCAAGGTACAGTTGTAGTCGTGCGTTCGAGTTGTACCTGCTGATGAGATGTGATGACATAGCCAYGATCTACARTCCATGGCCCGGTGCCATCGGTAAGGATGATTTTTATCCKGCTCTTCCATCCTTGTTCTGATTTTGATCAAATCAAGAGATGGCCAAAAGAGACCTGTTTTCATTTACAGGTTTCTAACAACAGGCGCGATCGATGGTAAGTAATTTTATCGTACATAACCGTTGCTCTTGAATGGCCCTTTTTYCAGAGAAGATATACCAACGACAGGTCACAAAGCTGGGCCTGAGTAATTGTRAGTACCCGGATGCCCAAGAAAGTATCTGCTAWTTGATMACCTTTCTCRCCTAGCACTACTTGGTTCGGTTCGTAAAGTTAATCAGGGARTGATGGCCTCGTAAATAACGCACRRCAGACAAACAATTCTTCAAAGGGCGATACTTTTACCCGAAAAGATGTGGGTGTGGCCCCTGCGCTTAGTATTCCCAGAATCCTTATGACCTCATTCAAGCTCAGGGATATATTCCGAGTTCACACCGACACTCTGAGTAACACACATGATTTATTAGAATGTCCCTGTGATGAAGGATACGGTTCGATTACCACGGATGACATATCACTTGGACAGGGCTATGYCCAGGACGAGGTAGATGCATCTGATGATGAGATCCCCCAGGGATTCATCAACGCAGCCCAAGTAACTTCGGGTCATTTAAGCAAGATTGATAGAGCAGCAAGTTCCCRTCTTGCACCGGATTATATGGTCGGCTGATATCTTTTTTTTTTAAGTACCTGGAGAAGCAAAGGGCTAGTTTGGCGGCGCTCGAAGAGTGGAAACATATCAACTGCTCAGCAACCTCAGCCCGGGAACACATTCAGGATGAAATACTTCGGCAATTAGTGCATATGTCACAGACAGAGAAATCGCCAAGGGATCGGCGTCATAATKCACGAGATGATGATCTGCTCGCTGCTGTTGACCCCGCACAACTCGCTAGTGAGGTTCCAGGGGGTACTATTACCTTTGTGTTTGAAAAGACCATGAGTGTGTCCCCGGATAATAGTGAATRGACGAAGCTTGTACATTTGTAGCTTTCCTCTGGAATCTGCTTGATAAARCTGGCCATCGAGAGTGAATAACGACAAGATGATCATCCAGTGATCGATTTTTCAGTCATCAACTCAAGACAAAAGACAAAGGTAACAAATAAGCAGTATGGAGGGAATACGAAACAAAGCAAAGGGAAAAAAAAGGTCCCGGGGAGAGACAAAGCGGAGCACTACAAACGATAAGATCGAATAAATGCCCCCCTTCATCCCTCCTGGTCCTCGTGTGTGGCGTTTGGGCGAAAATAGCTTGACGAGTGAGAAGGGTCCATGTATCATGCGACCATTCATTCCGTTCCTGAAGCCCAGAATTTTCAGACCCAAAAACACGAGCAAAACACGGGGTCCGGTCCTGCCTAGCGTTAGGATTGTTAGATTTCTCCAAATATAATTTTTCCGTCGATGATAGTTGCTACGACTTTGGTGTTGAGGATGGTGTTGACAGAGACAGTCATAATGTCTTGAGAGAGGACAGTCAAGTCTGCACGTTTACCAATCTCGATAGAACCAAGAATGTCCTCGGTGAATGAAGCATAGGCAGGGTCGATGGTCATTCCTGTAAATCCTCGGATGTCAAAATTTATGACACTACTCAAAAGCTATCACCTACCTCGCAATGCTTCAATGCGTGATAGGCGCTGCTCGGGGAACCTGTGAACAGAGGCTTGTGATTAGCGGGGCAGTGGGGGTGGAGGTAATGATTTTTAAGGTTTCCCGGACTCACCAGCCTTCCGGACCATGAGGAGACTCTCCATTAGGCGAAACACGGGCAATGGCAGCATAGAACCCAGAGAGGGGGTTCATAGATTCAACAGGAAAGTCTGACCCGAGAGTGACTCTAGCGCCGCTGTCTATCAACGAGCGGAAGGCGTACAGCTGCTTCACACGTTCCGGGCCCTGTAATTTATTTCGGTGGTTGAGTAAACCTYGAGGCTGCYYGTGAGATGTAGATARATCGTTTCTCTTACCAAACGATCTTCCGCGTACCACATATCACTAATGCTGTGCGGAGAAATGGGTTCAATGAAGAAAGCAGCTCCTAGGAGCTACGTACGCATGAGTAGGCTGCACGCTCGCAATGACTGAGGAAGCTTGTCAGGACCCAGTTCATATCGTRTGATTAGGAATAGTTCTCACCACCGAGTTTTCCGAGGCGTTGCATGTCCGACTTCGTCATCATCTGAGCATGTTCGAGCCGAGGGCGCAGTGCAGTTACATTGGCGCCCTTCAGAGAAGCTTCGAAAGCATCCAACACGACGCCATTAGCACGATCGCCGATCGCATGGACATTCTGAGGGATCGATCGTCAACTTTATAATGAGTGATTAACGCRGCACTCACCACCTGCCAGCCATCCCTCAAGAACTTCGGTATGACATCAAATAGAACTTCCGGGTCCAAGCGCAAGAAGCCGTTTGTCTCTGGGTTATCGTAATAAGGTTCATAGAGCTGCGTGAGGGGTGAGAAACAGTCAGTTTGTGCGCTTAGCGGAAAGTAAACGAACAACGAACTGCGGCACCTCCCGTTCGAAGAGCACCGTCTGCGAATATCTTGACGCTTCGAGCAGTGAGACGATTGTTACCAGTACCAATGACRATTTTGGTAGTATTGCCCCAATATAGCTGATCTTCGTGAAAATAAGTCATGCCATAAATCCTGATCTATCCAGAAAGTGAAGTCAATCTGATCACCCTGCTGTGGACTGAGAGTCATAAGCACCCACAGGTAATATGCCAGCTTCCGCTTGCCTAAGTAATTATCGATCATCGGCCCCTTTTTTTAATTTCCGAGAAATGAAATACCTTTTGAAAAATGCCAAAGATATTGGATCAAGACCAGCGTCATGCACCGATGTCAAGCCCCTTGCGTGGGCATCCCTGACGGTGAGGCTGAACCTTCTGAGGAGGTCGTCCTCAGTCAATTCTGGCTGCCTGATGAGTTCCTGTGCATTGTCCAAAAATACGCCTAGGCGAAGACGTGGTTAGAACCAAATATGGGGGGAAGGGGGTACGTTGGACGATAACGAACCTGTGGGTTGTCCATTCCCATTCCTGACTATGACTCCACCCTCCACGGAATCAGGGAAGGGCTGGCTGATCCTCATGGCCTCGGCAGAAACCCAAAGGGCATGACAATCTTTGCTCTGTAACACAACAGGTCGGCCGCGGATCAACGGATCTGCATCAAGGTCTGCCTATCGATAGCGATCTAATGGATTGGCGAAGCGACGAAAAAAAAAATTGAGCATACCGCTGATGGCCAACTCGAAGAAGGCCAGATAGTATGGTCCCAGCCTCCCCCGCGGATCCACCTTGTTTTGTCATCCTGGATGTCAGGATTGTTGAGAATGAACTGCCTGACACGGGCGACGGTGTCTTATATCCATGCCAGGGAAGTCAGCCCTCTGCGCTAGAGGCTGTGGTGAGGGAGACCCACCTTGAATAGTTTGAGTGCCTTCCAGGGGCAATTCTTGGCTAGCCCCGTACTCCAGGACGTGCCCATGCGAGTCTAATTCGATTAAGACGTTTTATTTGGAGAGGGAGGAAAGGGAGGCGCGGCACGAACCACTTAGGCCCGGAATGATGATTGATCCTGGTGGTGTATACCTGATATGTAATGAGGGCGACCGGGATAGAGCCTGGTGATTAGCCTCCAAAGACGACCAACGTTCCTGGATATCCACTGTCGAAATACGCGTGGTCCAGCTTGGTGGAATGTTTTTGGGAGACCTCGGGAGAAGACATACAGAGAGAACCAGTGTCGACGATGAATTCGTTACGGACGACGACGCATTGAACCTGGRTGCTGTTTTTGTCAACGGTGTAGACATTATTTCCGTCTGGCGAGCAAAGCGCGTATGCGCCTGGGTCGCGCGAGGGTGCGTAATTTGAGACCCAGAGAACTCCGGAGACGCCCAGCGCRAGCACAGCCAGGAGGCGATTGGGCARGGAGCGGTAGATGCCGGTGGCAGGCGGCGGGTGCACGCCGTTGGGYTTGACGGTGTCCTTGGCGAGAGGCGCACCGTTGGTGGCCATGGATCTTTGGCGGAGAGGCATGTGGGCAAGGAGAGGGAGGAGGCTGTACAGCACAGCGACTGGACAAGCACAGCTTCAGCGCCCGGCAATGCCTCGTGACGGCGGGCAGTCGAGGGCTGTGAATGGGGGGCTTCAAGAGAGCYCTGGACGAGACGGCCATTGGAGAAATCGAGTGGTCGTCGAATAAATACAGAGGCGGATAGGCGCCCARTGCGATCTGGCCACGTCAATCGCTTAACCTTGTAAGCGCTAAGCGCGGTGGGCGCCTCTCCTCTCCCCCGTGGGCCCTTGGACCAGTACCTCCATGGACACCCTCCTCCAGCAGCGCACCCGTAGCCTCGCACGGTCCCTGCTCGCCCACCGCACCCAGCTCTACTCCCTCGCTTCTCTCGCCGCGGTCTCCGCCGTCATCCTCAACGCCCTCAGAAACTACAGCAACCTCTACTCGGTCACCATCTACCTCTCCAAAAGCAGTCGCAGTGTCCTGGTGCGTGGCCACAACTCCACCTCGAGTCCCTCTCCCTTGACTCAGTCCGTCCGTTCAGGTCCTCGCCAACTTCGCCGTCCTTTTGGCGCTCTCTTGTGGGCACGTCGTCCAACGCATTTTCTTCGGCACCTTGCGTGCCAATGAGATAGAGGTATGCATGAAACACYAACGCTGTTCCATCACACACACTTCTGACTCACCTCCGCCCCTGTCGTATCCATCTGCCAGCGTCTCTATGATCGCCTCTGGTTCTTCATTACAGAATCTCTTTTGGCATTCACCATCTTCAGGGATGAATTCGACATACCTTTTGTCCTCATGTTTGGCTTTCTCCTTTTTGTCAAGTCATTCCACTGGCTCGCTGGCGACCGTATCGAATGGGTATGTCTCTCTCTCTCTGTGTCTGTCTGTCCTCCAAATACAGGCAGCCAACTCCATCACGATTTTCTCCAGATGGACCAACAACCCTATCCCGGTCCGCCAGCGCTGTTTCATCTACGGATGACATCACTTTTCATGATACTTTGGCTAATCGACTTCATCATGTTCATCGTCGCAATAGATCACACCATTACTTATGGTGTCGGTGGCATGGTTCTATTCGCCAGCGAGGTCCGTCCCTGCCCCACCCATCTCCGTTTTTTGCATAATTTTAACGAGCCGCCTACTCACAGTACGGTATTCTCATGGCAAGTATAATGAATGCCATCCTCAAGTACTTACTTTCGGCCTATGAATTAAGAAGGGCCGGTCGTCGTGGTGGAGAGAATGCCCCTCCTTGGGAGAACAAGTCCATGTGGATCTTCTACATCGAACTAGTGACTGGTATTGGTTCTTCTTCGTATCAAAACCACGCTCTGTTGCTAATTATTACCAGACTTCCTCAAGTTGACTACCTATCTCGTCTTCTTTATTATCATTATCACGTTCTACGGCCTTCCACTCAACATCGTCCGGGATGTTTACATCACTGCACGCTCTTTCATCACGCGTTTACGCGCTCTACACCGCTACCAGACAGCTACTCGCAACATGGATCAGCGCTATCCAAATGCAACCGAAGCTGAACTGGCTGCGATGTCTGATCGAACCTGCATCATTTGCCGCGAGGATATGGCCCTACCAAACCAAGGCCAAGCTCCTGCAAACGATGGACCGAATGTAACACCAAAAAAGCTTCCTTGTGGTCACATATTCCACTTCTACTGCCTTCGCTCGTGGCTTGAAAGGCAGCAGAGCTGTCCAACATGGTCAGTATAGAAGATCTCTACCAACTCCCTGGCATGGCGCTCACACACCCCACGTTTTCTAGTCGACAAACCGTTCTCGAGACGGATACTCCACAAGGACTTGCTAATGCTCCGCCACCTGGCGCACCGCAACCAGCGAACAATGCTCCACAAGCCCAAGGTGCGAATAATAACGGCGTAATTAACAATCCACTGGGAAACCCTCTGGGCTTGTTGGGACGCATTCTTGGTCCTCCAGGACAGGCTGCCAATCGCAACGCAGCAGGGGTAGTCCAAAACGCGAACCCAGTCCAAAACAACCCCGTTGTGATTGAATATCATATTCAATACCAAGTTCCCCGGCCACCTCCTGGTCCAGCACAGAATGAAACACAGAATCCTCCCCCCGTTCTGCAACCAATTCAACCCTTTCAAGGGTTTCGGGATCCAAATGGAGCTTGGCAACACTGGCCCGCCAATCAGGACAACGGCATGCCCACACAACACGAGACGCTCATCCACCCATCATCCTCAGAATCATCAGCAGGAACAGCGGGAGCTACAGCCCCGACTGAAAACCAAGATATGAATGGAGCAGAAACTTCTGAAGACCCGAGGGCAGCAGCCGCACTCGCAGCGCTCCGCCGTATGAATAAGAGTGGTTCAACCATGGCAGCAAAACACACACGGTCAACCCCTGGGGATACAGGGAGAACTGGTGCAGCGAGTTCCCATCTCAGCACGACACTCAAGCCACCCACTTTAGAAGCCCCACGGTTGATTCCATTGCACAACTACACCACACTACATTCACCCCAAGGGATTCCTCAGACGAGCCAGAATATCTCACCAACGCCGACCACGTTGTCCCAGACTATTCCCCCTTTATCTCAACATCTTCCACATATCACCGACGCTCAGCTAACACTTATGGACCAACAAACAAGAGATGCTATCGACGAGCGCTTGAGAGTAATAGGAAATGTGTCAGAAACTCTTTATCGATGTGTCGAAGATCTCTTGAGGCTTCGTAGTACGCTGCCTGTGACCAGCATACCGAATGGAAGTTCTCCCCAACACTCAGCCCATCAGATGAACGATCCTCATATGTCTTCCGACAATTCAAGTACCGACAATGGAGGGAAGGGCAAAGGAGTTGATCGTGGACTTGAAAATGCGGCAATAACGCCCTGCACCAAATCCTCGGCTGTTGCACCCAACGATAATGGTGGGGAGGAGAATACATCACAGGGACACTAGCACGATATAGTACAAAACTGAATTTCGGTAAACGCTCTGCCACATGTAACACCGAATTTGAAAGATGTGTGAGATCCGGAAGCACCGTAGGTAGCGAACACTGCAGATATTTTATTCTTTGGGGATGGCTCCATATTACAGCCGGATCGCKCCCTGTACTAATCAGCTGACCGTCTGGCTGGGWGTGATAAGATCTCAGATTACACAGCACACCCTTTGCTTGCTTCCAAGCGCAATAATAAGAGCTCACAGGGACCTCGGAGATCTCACCAGTTCACAAGCTTCGGCCTCCCAGTAGCCCGGTCGAACACCAACTAAAAAGCGCTCACCATGTCCGGGACAACTGTGACCCCTTCAAAACCATCCTTCCCCCCTTCTGGAGAATACCTTCAYGCTATAAGGAGTTCTTCAAGAAATCTGCGTACCCGTGCGAACRTCACAGTAAGTGGCCCTGCCYTTCTCCGCCGTGCCATATACTTTGAATGTATGAGGAATGGTCGTTGCTCTGTCATCGCCCAAACCTGTACATTCCATGCTTGTCCCCGTGYGCAAAAGAAACATACATCGTCATTTGCGCGCGGTGGAAGCGAAGCAAATGGCTGCGTGTTAAAACTGTCGTGCTGTTTAGAACCAAGTTCAACAGCACCTGCCTCAATGCACGCAGAGAAGATACCCATTCGGTCATGCATCATCGCCATCGAATGAAGTCATCGAGTGCCTCGTGGCCATGCTAGTCATCGTTCATTCAAAAAAAAAAAAAAAAAAAGTTTTGATTTACCAAACTAATACCGGTCTTAACTATCCACCAGATCACTAAAGAATCCATCCAACGCCTTCTGCGCTCAGCGGCGTTCATCACTTCTTTCAAGCGTGTGTCAGCGATCCATGGGCTCAACCTGCCACTCAAGTTTGATTCGCACCTCGAGGAACTCAACCTAATCTCCGTCCTCTCCCTTCTAAATTTCGGATCTGGCTACCGCATTCCTCTACATGAACAACTCCATCGTGGCGCCTGGGATACTATCCGCGCCTTCATCTTTTCTTTGTTCATCACATCAGCTTCTGGGGAGAATTTCCTTTCCTCGCAAGGCATGAAATCCATCAAGATGAGCCATGTAGCTCAGCTTATGGGCGTGAATCTGCACGTTGAGAGGCCTCATGAAAGCATCCCTGGTGTTGTAATTGGCGAGCTTGGCGGACCGTTGTATGAGCTCGTCAAATCGATAACTCTAGTKCTTAATGAAACCGGCTCGATTCTCGTTAATGGTGGCTACCCCAACCTCGGAAGCTTCGTCCTCGAAGCGCTCAGAGAAGGAGCTAGCCAAGTGAATGAAGGTGCACTCTCACACAAACCTCTGGAAGCAGTGTTGGAACGTGTAAGCAGGCTGTACTACCCCAGCTCTCCAACCTCGAAGTTAATGGTCCACCACAGCTCGTGAAGGCATTCCCTGCCTTCCAGGACATGTCAATRGTCGGCGGACAGCGTACGTTGAATCCCGCCTGTGACCGTCCTCTCCGATCTCAACGGCTTGTTTTCTGTAGCCATTTACTGCTTCAAGAAAGCATTATTCCTCATACATGCCATTTGGATTCGCTTCGGCACGATGACACCGCCTCCTTTCCCGGTCCCATCAACGAAACAGAGCCCTGTCTTCACTGACAACGTTTTACCTTCCCTATTAATTCACCTAGGTGTCATCGACCTGTCGCAAGGATCTGGGTTGCGCTCCCTTTTCCCAAGCGCTGGTTCAGAGGAGTCCCTTGAGGGACTTCTGGGTCCCGGTGACAAATCTGGAAATGCAATTGTAAATTCGGAACAGGCACGGAAAAGCGCTCGTGAAAATCAAACGCCCAAGGACGGACCTATACTTTCGAGTGATCAAGCTTTTATGTTACGGGCGGCAGCGATAGACGCTTGTGAGATGATTGTTGAGGAGGCGCGCTCCTTTGATTCGTCCGTTTTGGACGAGGRCGATCAAGCGGCTTGGGCCTGGATCCGTGAAATAACGCTCCCGGATCTAGACATGTGGATATGGTCTGTTGCCAAGGATAGACCAGATTACAGGGCGTTGGAGAGGTTCGCACAAAGAGACACARTTTTTTTCTAGAGCTTATCGTACGATGAGGCAGGCGCGAGTTCTATCTTTTGTTATCCAGAATATACTATTACAAAACGCTAAGGTCATACGAGTCAAATCTATATAGGATGACGCATTGATATCGTTTTTGAGGCCGTTGTTCCACTTCTATGTTGAAAGAGCTCAAAAGGGGGGAGGGGAARAGTATGCATATCAAGTACAGTCGCTATCACTGGCGTTACTATCGCTTTCATCGTTGCCCCACACAGCGAAAGCACGGTGGCCGTATTGCTGCTGCTCCTGGGAGTGTGATCGTGAATGAGCTCGGGTTCTGGTGTGTAAAAGCGTCGCTACCGTTGGTGTACGGGCAAGCTCTTCCAAATCACGGTCTGGGATTTTACTCTTTGCGCTCAAAGGTCGGTTGGAGTACAGGTCATCTCGAGCGCCGTGGTGAGCTGCATGAAGTAAGCCCGAGTCGCTAGTTTGCGAATTCTGGGATGACTTGTCGAACTCGACGTGTCGGGACGGCGTGGCGCCTAATGGTGGGGGGAAATTGGGGGGCTGTGGGCGACGATATGCTGACGACCTTGAGCGGGAACGCGATTTAGATACCCTGCGGCGTTCCCGCTTCAGGCTCTCCATAACCCGGCCGTGGTGTCGGGTCTCGCGGACCTTGTCGGCCCCGAGAGCATGCTCGTGAGCACTCAAACTATTGGCAATGCTGGTGGTGACGGCATTAGCATTGTCGGCCTCGGGAGACGAGTCGTCGATATCGAAGTGATCCTCTTCTTCCTCGGACGATACCTCGTCTTCCTCATCATCATCCGAGTCCCCATCTATAGCTTTAGAACTCAGRGCTTTGTTGGACTCAGCATTAACCTGTGCACGCTTGCTGCGCTTCTTGGGCTTTGCTGGGTCCTCTTCCACGACAACAAACGATTTCTGCCGCTCTCGTTCGTTCCATTTCAATGTTCTGGAGATTGCTTGGAACCAGTCTGTGGAYTGGTTGTCGGCACATACAGTTGGGAAAGGGTACTTTGATGCGGTGACCTTGATATGATCACCCTCTGCGCAAGTTCATCAGAAAAAAACAAGCTAAAGAGAGGGAAAGGGAGAATGTCACATACGCTTCAACTCAACCCGTCCTCGGCCATCAAAGGAAGCCCATGCAGTACTTCTGGAATTGTATGGGACGCAAATGCGTAGTTCCATACTATCGGGCAATAGCATAGGGCGGAAGGATAATGTATGTGGGCATATGGGTGTGATTAAAATGGCGGGGATTTCTGGATGAACAAGGGATCCTCCAGCAGAAAGCTAGATCGTGGCATGAGCCATTTCTGGTTCATAGTTGCTCTTTGACAGAACTTACAGAATACGCAGTGGAACCGGTGGGTGTCGAGATTGTGAGACCGTCGGCCTGTACTGTGGTCATATGGTGATCATCGCCTATTTTGATGTCAGCTCAAATAATGAGAACATGCCCATGATGACTCACCAAACAGTTCGAGCTGGCTAACATAGGGGCTTGGGCCACGATCTACCACAAGGTCGTTCAGGACTTCGAACTGTTCGACAGGCCTGGCCGTAAAACACATTATTTCTTTGTCCTTTGCCGGTTTCCCTTCGCTTAAAGTATGRTTCATTGACCATCCATTTTCCATAGCCTCCCAACCACCCTTTTCGAGGTTCTTCATCAAAATCTCTCCTGTCTCTCCCCTCTTGACAGCCTTTCGACCCTGTCCGGCGCCGTTCACGACGGCCCTATAAACCGTGCAAGTAAAACGCATCCGAAGATTGACACGGATGCCGCTCTCGATAGCGGAATCCATGACTGCTTGGTGGTCGGCAAAATCGAAGTTGGTGAGAAAGCCAAGCGAGCCCAGGGCAAATGGAAGGACTGGGGGTACTATGCGTTGGAACAACCAGGAAGTAAATAATACGGTGCCATCGCCGCCGAGCTAAAATTGCAGGTCAGTGGGTGGATGGCTTTTGGGAGTGAATGTGTCGCTTACGGTGACGACGAAGTCAAATAAGTGAGGGCTTTGGCTGCACATGCTGCTTGTCCAATATCGTAGCTGTCCTTCATCGTGGATCTCCTCTGAGACGGGACCATCCTCAGATGAAGAATGATTACTCGAGGTTCGGCGCCTCGGGAACGGAATGAACAGTTCAGGATGGTCCCGGCGAATGCCTTCAGCATCGAAGCGTTTGGAACGTTGAAGTTGGCTATCAACATAACTATAGCGCGGGGTTGAACGCTGTGCCCAACTATCACAGATTATCGAGGGGGATACGTACACGACGAGTCCTCGTTTTAAGCCGGGGCGCCGCTTGAGCATCAGGTAGAGGGCGAGTTCCCGCGTGAGCTTRATGAGCCTGTTATCGCGGGCTTTTGTGATGATAAGGACGTTTTGAATGTTGGATTGAACCCGAGCGCGGCCTTTGTATAGTATTTTAGAACGAATGTGAAGCCAAATRCTGGACGGCATTACCTAGCTGCTTGCTCATTTCCCGGACGCCGACTGCAGTCTCCGCTAGCTGTTTCGTCAGACTTCCGACAAACTCGTCTTCCTCGCCGTCACTTTCGGCGGTGGACACATGGCCCGACGTATTTCCAGAAAAGAGCGGGTGTGAGTTCAGATTGTGCAGTCCACTGGTGCTGTCGGTGTGCTGTAGCGTTCTGGCAACACCGAGATCTCGGGCATCGGTATGACCGCCGCTAGGGCGGCCCCTGAGCCAGTCTGTGAGGGAAGCACCTTTGTCAAGATGCGAGTGCACAAAGCAGGGAGAGTCGATGGGCTGGTGGTGGCCGTTCATGTGTGAGAGGAGTTTGTGGTGTGGAGCAGATAAGAGAGCGGCGGAGTCTGATCGTTCTGCACGTAGCAGAGCGGGAGTCAGATGGGCGCCGTTAGTGTTGATGACGGGGGAGGAGGTGTCGAGGACAACGTCGGGGTTCCATTCTGTGTTCTGGCGGTGATCGATATACAATGACGTTGGTCTGCTGCTCCGTCGGGAGCCAGGTTGGGTGGTGGACTCTGTCTGTGCCTGGGGACTGGGCGTGGTTGGCGGTGTTGAAAAGACCTCGTTGTCTGCACACGGCGACGCGAGACTCTGGGGGTGGAGGGCAGACATCTGGAGTTCTAGGCTGGGTTGATCAGCGCGCATGGCGGGGTGACTTTTGTACGGGAGGGGAAGGGGCAGAAGTTGTCTAGGCGACTCGAAAAATATATAAAATAAAGCACGTCGCTAGCTCGGATAGGTAGATGTATGCTGGCGGCCAGCAGCMGGGCAGCCCTTTGTAGCTGTCGATGGCTGATCAGCCCATGATGGACTGCACTGCCGGCGTGCGGTCCACATCTGCCATTGTCAATCTCTGACTCTGTTCACCCAACATGATCAGATGCTGCCGTCAATGGTGGTCGCTGCGGAGACCATCGAGGGCTCTGCCCGCAACAGATTCTGTTGCGCCGTTACGGTGCCAACACCACATGGCATGGCATGGGCTCTAGTAAGCGTGGGAGTGCTCCTCCCATTTGGTGCGCGTCGCCTGCGATGTACTAGTAGTACGGTACTGTATCGTGGCCAGTGTATGGTCTATTCCCGCCGGCATGTTTTGACGTGCTGACCAGCGCGTCTTTTAGTAGTTGCCACATCATGCCCATTCCAGACCGTGTCGAGTGGTCAGCTTCGCGCATCAAGAGACTCCTTCGACCCCTCAAATGCAAGTGTCTCGCTCTTTCGTCCTATATGAATGGAACTGCCACGACAGTGGCGAGCTTGGGGGCGCGAGACTGGACGCTCAATCCCGAGCTGTTGCCTTTGGAGGCCCCGCCTAACATTGGTATCCGTATCCATCTCGACAGGAACGTAATCCAGGCTCTTCAACTCACCAAGAGGATACATGCCGTGCGGGATTGCTATTCTGACATAATCCTCAGGAAGGAAAAATCCAAAATTCACCGCAATGGCCGTTCAGACATCGCGACGGTGTCTCCCCTCACTACCCTGTGTTCGGTTCTTCTTGGGGCCCAAATACCCTGCGACGCAGGAGAGTCTGATGATTGCGCAGACCCAGGAGAGGAACTGTATGACATTATTCCCTCCGTCTACCGTCTGTGAGCTGGCCCAACTACCGTACTGAGTTTGCCTATCCTGACCACCTCGCACAGTCAGACCCTATCTATCCATGCATTATATGTCATTCTGGAGATTTGTCCTCCCCACGCTGGGCTCTATCTCGCTCTTCTAGACGTTGCCCTACGGCAACAGCTTTATCACGAATCCAGCGTGCTGGTTGACGTCGTCCTGGATCACGCATTCGCGCTCTCCCAAGAGGATCATCTCCCTCGAATATCTCACCYAGCACACAAAAAATTCCTTGTGGATTTGTTCCGTGGATGGAGGGCATGTTTTCCCTGTGCCGCTTTTGTCCGSCTGGTCACTGAGGCTCTGCGGAGAGCGCCAACTGACCTTGTCTGGGCGACCAAAGCCACAAAGCGACTGGCGCGGAAATTCGGTCGCGATGATATCGACTTGTTCGCCCAACTGCTTGAAGGATTTATGAATACCGTGCTGGTTCACCAGAGGCTTGAGAGCAGATTGCCAGACTTGAGTTATCTTCAGTCGCAACTGACGGAATGGCTCAACACTGGATTTGAASCATGCACAATATCGTTGCGAGAGTCGTCTGCCACGCAACTGACRGTTCAGAACGAGCCATTGGTCGAAACCATCCTTGATCACTGTCAACGCTGGATGYCCGRACGTAGAACAAAGGGTTTCGATGGTTTACCSTTCATCGGCATTATCAYCTGTTTTTACACACTGTGGTTGGCGAGCGGACCGCAACCGCTGGACCCGCCCGATACCTTGAGTAATGCTATTCGGAGTATGGTGCCATCGCCCTCGACCTATACACCAGCCTGCCGACATATTTTCAGAAAGAGATCACTCGTCGAATGYGRACAAATYTTAAACATTATTGCGTCCGCGCTGCGCCGACATGGCTTCGCCCTACTTGAAGCCTCTCTTTGGGCTTGCRCTCTTCACTATGTCGARGAACCGGAAGTAGARCACAGCTTGACAAATGAATTTGGTGGAGACGCTATCCGGAGGYTTAGGTTACGGTTGATTGACAGYGTTGATGAAGCCGAGCGGAGTTGCTTTGGTAAGACCCCTGGTCCGGCTGCTCGCCATGGCAGTGGGGAGTCTAGGGACCCAGAAGCCTCCCACGACGATGATGGGGTCATGGATAGGTGGGGTTGGGAGCCTGCCGTTGGTTGCTGGTTCCGTAAAAATAAAGGGACACGAGATTCTTATCAAAKCCCACCAAAACGTAGGAGAATCGATCGATACCTGCGCCTTGAGGRTACTCCTTCGTTTCCGGATCCSTTGCAGTCTCGCTGTCCCAACGGTAGAAGCRGTAATTCGTTGAGGTATCCCCGACATGGTGATGTTGATCAGAACACTCGAACGAATGAACATYATGGGGGTGTCCTACCAGCTTTCGAATTCGCTTCATTTCTTAGCGATGCGTTGTCTGGCCGAACAGCTTTACATGGGCAAATCGCGAGAGGCGAGCAACAGAACCACAGGGGTGAGGACGAGGACAAAGAGGAGCAAAAGGCTGTGAGCGTGGTGGACTCGGATAATCATACGGGCGATGGTGGGGATGACAGTTTTAGTGTGAAGAATTTAGATCTTGGACAGCATATCCCATCGGAGGATTTTCTGGACTTGTTTAGACCTACAGGTGCATCTTCTCCCGAAGTCATATCATACATACTCCCATCATAATACCGCTGTGAGATTTTCGTTGTTAGTTATAAGCGAAAGGAGGGCCGAATTTTCTGGTTCGTTGACCGCAGTCACTGCATCAAATTTCATGATGCCGTGCTCCTTACTCGCTTACTTCCTCTCTTCTTCCACATCACGCACTAATGTCCAAGACGAGAGATCAGAAACCATTCGCGTTGCCCGACACCTTGCGAGAKCTTGCGTTACTACGTACATCAGACTTGGATTTGACAACATTGGTTCCGGCTTCGCTGGTAGATTCTACCCAGCCGTCTGCAGAGACCGATGAATCCCTCCAGAGCTCGCGTGAATATGTGGGGGCAGTGAGGAATGTGATTAGGGTCAATGATCGGGGGGATGTGGGTGCTCAAGGGCAGCGCATTGAGGACATTCGAGAGGAACTCTCGACTGTTAAAGAGGGACTTGCCGACGCATGAAGGTCAGTTAGGTGGTGAGCTTATTTACATGTTTCAGAACCACCTCGAGCAAGCTGAAGTTTTTTGCGCCAGGGTGACCAGGCCAACGGCTCAGAGTTGTAGAACGTATCATGCTTTTACTCTCCTATCCCTGAATATATGAAACACCGTTGCTCTGCCCTCGTCGATTCTGCTTCCTTTCAGCCTATCGCCTGTGCTCAGTTGGTACCCCAAGATGCGTATGAAACAGACTTGTATATTCAGCGTGCGAACCCTGGTTCTGTGCTGAAGGTTGAACATTCTTATGTTCGTCTCCGTGATTGTTTTCTTTCCACTCTGGTCATGTTTCTCGCCGCGCATGTTTTAATTCTGGCCTTCTACCATAGCAACTCAAGAGTAGCCAACAGTTTCTGATTGGTGCACTATATGCCCAGTCCTCCACCTAACCCAGAAAGTCGCCGCATGGGCTGAGATTGTGCTCGGAGTGGGGTCTCCGTTCACATACCGACTCGCCCCGGGTGCCCCTTCTAGGTCTGGCTGTGCCTAATATGTTTACGCACAACCGCCTCCCTGCCCATCTGTCAGTCTGGCAAAAGAGAAAGGCTCTACATAAAAATAACGACGACTATCTGGCCACATTACCAGCGAGTCGATACGGAGCATTCAGGTTTAGTTATTCCATCGTCAATAAGTTTGATCATTAATCCTGCTGCTTGCTCGCGCTGACAAGTTTATTCGTACCTAGATACCAATCCACTCCACCAGGGGCCGATACTAGAAACTGATAAAACCTCTCAAACCGCACTTTCCCTTTCTTAGAGTAACCTACAACCTCAAACTACAACCTCTTCTAGCTCGCATTTTTGATATCRTATTCGACTACACCTTAAATCGATCAGTTAGGGGTAAAAATACTGGAAATGATGTGAAGGGTGTTGTTAATGAGGGGATCTATCAGTTTCGAAGAAGACTGGCTTGCGGGGCCGGTTAGGAGCTGATGTGGGGAAGCAACTGCATTGGGTTTCCTCATGACAGGTTTGGTAAGTAGGAGCTTTTTGAGAAGTCATCTTCGTCCAGGAAGTTCCGCTGATGAACCCTGGRCCTGAGGTTGGGATTAGCGGTCCCATCAGGGTTGTGCCTTTTCGAACGACACACCCTTCTGATGACATTCCACAACGACTTGCGGCACCGGTGTATTGCACATTCCCCTTTACCATCTGTGCGTCCGATAGGAGCAGGAGCGGAGAAAGGAGATCGCGCGGTCCGTGCCCTTTTGAGACCACCCCCATTTGCTATACCTTCCGATGGAAGGAGAGTAACGATGGAGCCGGTCATTGGGGAGCTGGGCAGTCCACTGCATCACTTCACGCAAGGCTTTGGCCCCGGACTCACCAAACCCTGCCAGCCACCAAGTTCTCTTTCGATGRTTGTGCCATAGCCTCTAGGATCATATGCCCCGACTGCCCCGTCATCATACACAGRGCCCTTCGAAATATTCACATCTCTCTTTCGAGCTTGAGCAATTAGCTAATGTTGCTGGCAACGGTACCCGTGTCGCTTATCGCTAACCYCATTTTAGACGAGAATGCGGRTAAGTTGAAAAAATATGTCTGGCGAAAGATGGATCTGTATATTCTTCCTGTCATTGCCATGTTTTACCTTTTATCCCGGCTGGCGGGTGTTCGAGGCCGGAACCGTATTTATTAGGACCACGCCAATCTCGGAAACACTCGTTGACTCGGACCCCCAACACAGGGGACATCAAGCAGTTTCAAGTATGATTGAGGCTGGGGCCTTACCTTGCCCCGAGATACCGCCTTAAACGAGTTTAGCCGCACAGTTCAGTACTACGGTTATGTCAGGGTCTGAAGGGGTGGACTTACACACGTGGTGTCCCTGCGGATGAGAGAGGGCGCGGCGGGTAGATTGCCCACGACCCCTGATTCTAAGGTGGATTGCAGGGGTTATATTTGAAGTTTCATTTACTGCTCCTTCGGTGTCTTGTTGTTCTAAATGTTACTTGTTGGCCCTCACCGCGTCAAGTTCTTGTCTCTGCAAGGCAAGGGTTATGTGATGACTAGACTCAGGGAGGCTGGAGTTATTACTGGTGCTGGACCGAAATGGGCGCGCCTGGTTTTTTCTTCATTGGTAAGAGCTTGGAGATCTTAAACCATGGCCCGACGTTGAAGGCCTCGCCCATGGCGACGGCTGTGTACTCCCTACGATAGCGCGTAGCGCTTGAGCCAGTCTTTAAACTTTGCCGCCAGCTATGCTCCGCCAATTGTCCAATTGCTCGGCTTCTCTCCGGTCCGTAGAYTTGCGGCATGTCAATCGTGGTTCCTCTGCTCAATGACGRTCCTTGGTATTACTTGGTGGTAGTAGCCTGTTGCAGTGTATCCCGACGCATCAACTTGTGCACTGGTACTGTGTGTAGTATGTACATAGAGCGCAGCATGGAGTGCTCGTGCCCAACACGCGTTTGCGTGGAGCCGATCTATTCTATCTTGGCACACGTGATGACTAAATAAAGAAGCAATGTCGTTTTTTGCGCGTCAACTGCTCTCTCCTCCATCAACTTGGGGCCTCCTCACCAGCCGTATATCGAGGCAACGGAGAATCATGCTGCTCGTCTTTCCTGCGGGCGTGGTGCTCTTCGTCTTTGCCCTCAGACTTCTTTCCCCTGCCTCGGTTTTTATTTCAACCCTATCCCTCCTCCCTCTGCGTCCCCAATCCACCGACTTTCCTTCGCCCATAGTGCCAGTGGTCGTTGCCAACGTCGTTCCCCGAAGMGCTTCCATTCTTCTCCTCCTGTCCCTTGTTTCGGCTTCCTACTTCCTCGACGGAGCCGCTTTCGTCATCTTCGCCGTTCTCAATAAGTTCTGGCCTCAGGACACGGGCATCGAAATCAACACGGTTCTTGGGCTTGCGGCGTTTGCAGGACTTGCTGCGCTTGGCTCATGGAAAGATGTCAACGGAACACAGGTCTGGACTTTACGAAGAATCAAGGGAGCAGTCGCACTGGCACTGCTTCTGGATGTCGCTTTGGTTGTTTTACTCGGCTTGAAGATCCGGGACATACGTAACGGTAAATTTCAACTTTGTGTGCTGTTTGAACTCGGTCTGAATAAGGACCATCGTAAATAGGGACTCCACATATTCCGGAGGATCCTCCACAAGCTTCCATTCAGGAGTTGCTTCACTTTGCATTCCCGGCATTCCGGGTTCTACTCTTGGTTCCTTTACTTGCCTCCTTATCTTCCCCACGTGTTGTGTACACGCCTGCGCAGACCGAAGATAGCAACCCAGCACCTGCTACGGATTCCACATTCCTTCTACCCCCTGAGTCTGGAGCTCGCCCACCTTCTAGCAACACCCCGGCCAATCTGCCAGAATCTAGCAAGTACGGTACATTCCATGACTCCCGCTACCAGTTGCAGCGTTCGGCTCCAGCGACCAGGGCGGCCACCCCAGCTCCATCTGGTGGCCCTGATAAGGTCTGTGCTGTACCAAAAATGGCATCTGGAATCGAACTTATATATGTCATAGATCAACCCCAAGCCCGAAATTTCTCTTGAGCCAGGATGGGCTGAGATTTGGCAGCGTCTCAGGCGTTTGACGCCTTACTTATGGCCTTCCAAGAGCAAATATCTGCACATGCTGGCGGTGAGTTCTGCTTGTGCAAAATGTTACAGTATTATTCACTTGCTTACAGGCTTTCTGCATTGTGATCTTACTTGTGGAACGCGTCGTTAATGTTGCCGTTCCTTTGGTTCTGGGAGAGCTGGTAGATATATTCGAGGGGCGCTCGAACTATTCAGCTTGGACTGTTCTTCTCGGTTATGTTGGCCTGCGAGTTTTGCAAGGTAGTGGAGGCTTGGCAGCTATCCGTGATGCAAGTACCTTTGGTATCTTCTCAGGACATTTGTGCTGATACGGTGGTCTACAGTCTTTCTGGGCTCCTGTTATGCAGTACTCCGATAGAGGTGCGAGTGTTCGGTTGCCTCCCGCGTTGATTGTTTTTCATACCTCCAATGCTTAGAGATGTCACAACTCTCTTTTGATCACATCCTCAATCTCTCGTTCTCCTGGCATACTCACCGTAAGACCGGCGAGATCTTGCGTGTGCTTGATCGTGGTGCCGCTATCAATCACACCATGGAGGCGAGTCGTTTGGTTTTCCTAGGCCGCAGGATGTCTCACCTTGGCCACAGTTGATACTTTTCAATATCATTCCTACCTTTGTCGATATTGCCATTGCCCTAGTCGTGTTCTGTATCCTTTTTGACTGGCAATTGGCGGCCGTYGTTTTCTTTGTGATGTTCGCGTATGGTCAGTGCAGTCCAAAACACCTTCCGTTGACTACTCATGTTAGTTCCAGTTGCCGCTAGCGTTATCTTGACAAGGTATCGCACTCGGATCAGACGTAAGATGAATGATCGTGATGTGGTATGTGACCCACGCAAGTTTTTACCTGTCATTTGTATTGATGGGACCCCCAGATAACCCGTGGCATCCACACTGACTGTTTGCTCAACTACGAGACTGTAAAATATTTCAATGGTGAAGAACACGAGGGTGAAAGGTATCGAGAAGCTGTGCGGGAATACCAGGCTCTGGAGCTGAAGGTTATCAGTAAGAGCAAGCCTTTTGTCGATGGGGCTGATCTCATTTTGTATCAAGTGTCGCTTAACCTTCTCAATCTCGTGCAAAACTTTATCATTACATTGGGGCTCCTTATTGGTTCTCTGATGGTCGCCTATCGTATTACACAGCATCCTRGTAGCGGTTCTAGGGAGTTTGTCATGTTCATCACATACCTTACCCAGGTATGTGGTAGCAATGTGCATTCGAATGAAAGTATTGATTCTTCTGAAATAGCTGTACGGTCCTCTCAACCAGCTCGGCTACATATACCGCTCCATGAATCAAGCCCTGGTTGATACCGAACGTTTGTTGGCATTGCTCAACGAACCGACCGAAGTGACTGACAAGCCGAATGCCCCTGATCTTGTTGTCACCGATGGAGAAATTGTATTTGGTTCGTGGTCATTGCGCCTCTATCGCTGTGCAACCTGTTGTCTTAATAATAATGAACTAGATAACGTCAGTTTCTCATACGATAATCGTACAACAGCACTTCACGGTGTTTCGTTCAAAGTTCAAAAGGGGTCGTCGGTTGCCTTGGTTGGGGAGTCGGGAGCTGGTAAATCGACCATCTTGCGGCTGTTGTACCGATTCTACGACCTACGCGAAGGGGAGGGGCGGATTCTTATTGATGGCCAGGATATCAGGTGTGAAATAGAATTGTGTTAGTATTGTTGTGTTCGGCTGATATCTGTTTATCAGAGACGTAACGCAGAAGAGCCTTCGGCAAGCAATCGGTGTCGTTCCCCAAGATCCCATYCTCTTCAATCATAACATCGCGTACAATATTGGGTCAGCGTTGCTTCCTTTTTTTGTTTTTGTTTATGATACTGCTGTCTCGAAATCTGATGCTTTCTTAGTTATGGAAAAATTGGTTCAACCCCTGAGGAAATCGAAGAGGCTACGCAATCTGCACAGATGCACGATCGTATCATGTCTTTCCCTGACGGTSCGTTTAACTTTCACTAATACAATTTATCGTTAAGGCTTGTGTAGGCTACAATACCAAAGTTGGCGAACGTGGGGTTCGCCTGAGTGGAGGGGAGAAGCAGCGAGTCGCTATTGCGAGAACCTTGTTGAAGAATCCTCCAATCTTATTGCTCGACGAGGCAACCAGGTAAGGAATAAGTTGATAAGTTTATTGGGGTGAATGCCTACATTTGTATTCAGCGCGCTGGACACCCAGACGGAGAAGGATATCCAAAAAGCACTCCAGAACCTTGTCAGGGGCCGCTCGTCTCTTTCAATTGCTCATAGACTCTCCGTGGGTACTTCCCATTACGCTAGTTTGCATGATAGCTTATCATTCAACTAGACCATCGCATCTGCTGACTTGTGAGATACCGCTCTATACATTAGACTCATTATGCTGACTCCGTCTAGAATCTTAGTGTTGAAAGATGGCCAAGTYGTTGAACAGGGTAGCTTCAAGGAACTCCTGACTCTGGATGGTCTATTCGCTTCCATGTGGGCTGATCAAGTATCTGCTTCTGAGGATTCTGCTATTTCTATAGCAGCCAGCAGCGTCAAGAAGGATACCCCACTTGAGAATGATGAGRACACCCAGCCTGCCACCGAAGGGCAGCCATTCACAGACACCCCTCTCGCTCCCCAGGAGATTGACCTTTCTTCCACCCCGGAGCAACTCTCAAACCTGGACCTTCCTCCTRCRGAAACGACTGAGCAGCAGGATGTTGCACCAGAACCTGCCCCAGAGGAGGTTGCATTCCCTTCGCCAAGTGCCGCCGGCAATGTTGAGGAGAAGCAGGATACACAGCCGAAGGAATCCTCGACTCTCCCTGGAGAAAATGCWWTAATTCAACCTCTCGCCTTTCCTTCGTCTACGCCTCAGGACGGCAGCACCAAGCCCACCCCAGGCGTAACATTTGGCTCTGATGTGAACCCTTCTCGTACGGGTACCCCTGATCCCGAATCTGAGCCGAAGCGGAAGCGGATCTCGTCACAGAATTTCCAACGGTTGGCGCGCCGGATTTCCATCACAACCAGGCGCCAGAGCTCTTCTTCCCTAATACCGACGATCCCCGGCCTCAAACGTGATTCACCGAGGGTGTCAATCGATGACCAGCGTGGTGAAGGGAGTGCACGGGACACAGAGAGCGCCCCCGGAAGCGTGAAGGGAGACGATAAAGGCAAGAAGAAGAAGGAGAAGAAGGAGAAGCGAAAGAGCACCCTATAAATGACCCGAACGACTTGATTGCACATTTTCACGATCTTTCATGAATCCTTGACTTTATACTAGTAATATATTCTGACGCTCAATGTCTTCAACACCATTTTTTTCCCTTCTTTTGCAGAGTAGCTATGTCTTTTACCTTACCTTCGCTGCAGCATGTCATATCATATCCATTACGAGGGATGCTCCTCAGCGATTCCTGGATATGCACGTGGACTCAATACGAATGATCACACGAGGAGCTTCTTGAATACTCTAAGCATGCAAGGAGGTCTCAGGTGGACAGAAAGGGTGACTGCTATTACGGGAAAGATGTTCTATAGAGAAAGGGTGTGTCAAACCTTAAGTAACTTGCGGAGTGCGAATTCTCCTAGACCCCATATATAAGACACAGCTTTGAAGCCAAGCTTCTCTCAGGACTTCTCTCTGCACCACATCTTGTGGTTGGTTGGCTCCGCTCGCAAGACTATACCTGTATCAGGTTTCAATTGTAATAGGCTCGCACTATGTCCCATTCCCAATCACAGAACCAGATAACCGAAAGCGCCAAATTATATGTTGGGTCAGTCTGTGTGCTTGTGCTGGCTTCGCTGGCTCTTCCCTAGGAGGAGCCAGACTGATAATGTTTTTGCAACGCTATAGAAATTTAAGTTGGAATACAACTGATGACTCGTTACGCGGTGTTAGTTATCGGTTCTTCAACGCTGCTCTTCGCAGTGTGCATCGTTAGGTCGTCCTCATTGAAAAATTTTCTGTCACTTTTAGGCATTTGGCGAATATGGGAATGTTGTCGATGTACGCTCCTCCAGGTCACATTATAGATAGATGTGCCATCCAATGTTTGCTATGCAGTATCACTGATCGATGTCTAGGCTATCGTTATGCGTGATCGCGACACAGGGCGGTCCCGTGGATTTGGCTTTGTGACCTTGGGCAGTATGGACGAAGCCAATGCTGCCATCAGYGGGCTCCATGAACAGGACCTCGACGGCCGGCGGATTAAGGTGAACATGGCGAACGCCCGTGGTATGTTTTCGCGTTTGATGCTCGATCAGATGCGCATGTTATTGACCTTGACTGTAGGAGGCGGAAGCGGAGGCGGAGGCGGAGGGTATGGTGGTGGTGGTGGATACGGTGGCGGACACAGTGGTGGCGGCGGACACGGTGGAGGGTACGGTGGTGGATATCAGGGTATGGCTATATGATTTTGACTTGRTCACAAGATAATGACACTATTTTAGGAGGAGGTGGCTACGGCGGTGGTGGCTACCAGAGTGGGGGTTACGGTTCTCAACAAGGTTTGCATCYGCCATTTCTATCTCTTGCGTTTGGGACTGATGAACCCCATGCGTGTGTTAGGTGGTTATTACTAAGTGCACAGTATTTCCCTTTCTCGACAAGTCGGTAAACATGCCTGTGTCATTTGCTGCATATACATAGTGTCGTTGGATGGGCTCATCGATGTAGTCACCCTGCTCGTTGTATATTATTGTGTCTGAAAAGCTATGCAAGAATTCGGCCCCCTCGGATCGGCCACCACAGATGCTCGTAATGTGTCCCCATTGTTCATCGTCATCAGTCGCAGGGTCGAGCGTCTGGCGGCGTCCAGCCGAACCACGCTRTGAAAAATTTTCGATGTGTGACTGGACGACAAAGGAGTCCAGCTGATCATGTGACCCACGCCTTATTAACCAAACTGGGACCTATAACCACCCATGCCGTAATTGACCCCAACCAAGGTTCCCGCACTCGCCTTCCTCTCTGCCATCGCTTCGCTTCATCAACCACCCTTTGCCTCGCTCTTTCATCRCGGCCCTCCRTACACTATCCGTGCCATGGCAGGCGTCGTCCGCACCGTGCCTTCACACTCGAGCAGGTCGGCTCCCCGCGGGGTGAAGGCCCCAAGGCCGCCAAATGCATGGATCATCTACCGCTCTGACAAGGCTCATCAGCTCCCACCTCTTGAGCCTGGGCAGCCACGACGAGCCCAGGCCGAGGTCTCAAAGATGATTTCGAACATGTGGGCTAGCGAACCAGAGGAGACGCGTCAGGAGTACGAGAGACGCGCTGAGGAGGCCAAAGCTGCCCATGCTTTGAAGTATCCAGGGTATCGATTCAAACCGATGAAAAAAGAGGAAAGGAGAGCACAACGTGAACAAGAGCGAGATCAGCGACAGGCAAAACGACGTGACCGGCACCCGTCYGGGGGCTCTCCTGATCGTGCGTCGATGCCCCCAGCGCCTTTGACACCCATTGTTCCCCAGTACTATGCGTCGGTGCACATGCCTATGAACCTACCACAACTCTCCCATCCCCTTCCCCCAGCTCTTCCCTATCCCGTGATGCCTTTCTACTCTTCGCAAACCCGGTTTGGGCCTGCTGGCCCTACCCCGCCAGTCTCTGCTGCGGCTTCTCCCAGCGATCCCGGTTCGCCTTCGTCCCCAGAAGCAACCCCCACGGCTGATAAGCCGCAAAATGCCTCGGAGAATATCGATCCATCCCTCACCACCACCGTCATCAACAGCAACAACACTATTCAAGTCCGTGATGATCCCGCGCCCTGTACCATTGGAGTCCTCGAGCCTACGCTCTATCCCCAGTCATTCAATACCCCCGCTTTCGCTAGTGGCCAAGAGTGGCCCCACGCTTCTGCAGCTACGATTTCCAACGGTGGAACACTAACACCTGCTTTGACGCCATCTCCACTGTGGCAGGAGGTTGATTCGAGTCAACAACAGCAGACYATTCCTGTAAYAAATCAAGCGGTTAGTTTACATATTGGCTCTGCTACCGTGGCTTTTCCATTAATATCTGCTGCAGGAACACGTTTCGTTTGATCTTGGGCCGTTCCACCTGCAAAACCTTGATAACGTTATTTCCGGTTCTAACGACGAGTCRCTTTCTGCGTTCCTCAATGCGACGAATGATCCTAGTATCTTCCGACTCACYCAATTGGAACCAAGTCGACTTTTATCTAATCCGAACGGCGAGATCGAAGTTTCGCTGGGCGAATTCCCTCCCCTCGATCTCTCGCTCTTCCCCCCAGAACTGTTCAATTTCAGTGAACCATTCGCTCTAGGGTTCCCACAGGCCGATTGTACGGCGCCACAGGAAAGTTTTCTTTTCAACCCAGGGATCGCGGTAGGCAGCACTGGCGGCAGCCCACAGAGGACGGACGACTCGCTGAACATGRGCTATAATCCGGACGATTATCTTGATTTTGGGACGAGCACGAACGAGCTTCCGACTCTGGTCGCTACTTCATATGTCCCTCCTGCGGGTGCGGCTAATTCATCGCATCGAAGGGCTGCAGGCTCTTGGAGCAAACAGTTTGTCAGGTCACAAACACCAAGTCCTCCGAGATTGACGCAGGCGCAGTGACGAACTCGTTTTTTTTTTTTTTTGTTGTTCTTGTTTTTGTTTTGTTTTGTTTTTTTGTTTTGCGTGCAGTGTATGCTATCTGGTACTATTTGCTTTCGTCTCGCCCTAGAATGTACTATATAATGTTCTTTCGTGATTGTGCATAACTTTGCTCATCGTAGTTTTCTCATTGCTATCAATGTATCAAGTAACTGCTGTAGGGCCGTGCGAAGAACATGCCGCGAATGGCAAGGCAGGGCTGGCAGGGCAGGGTTGGGTTGGCCCCGCCGCTTTGTCTGTGTTCACGATGGCCGCTGAGACTCTCGCAGATCTCAGCAGAAACGCGTCGGCAATATCCACTTCGAGCTCCGACTCCAGCCCCGCCCTCCTCCAGCCCAGGCCCCGCCGCAACTTCTCCGCCCCTCGTTCCATCAGCCCTCACTCGCCCCTCCAGCCCCTCCCCACATATCTCTCCACCGACCTCGCCGCCGCCACGCGCATACAAGATGCCCAGGCACACACCCGCGCCCGCTCCAAGTCCCGCAGTCGTCCCACCATGAATTCGACCGACGATTTCAAGTTTGGCGCAACCCTCGGCGAAGGGTCTTACTCTACGGCAAGTACATACGCACAAACTCACTCACCCACACACACCTCCCCCCCCCCCCTTTCTTCTGACACCGTCCAATCCCTCACAGGTTCAAAAGGTTACCCACGCCATCACCGGGCACCAGTATGCAATCAAGATCCTTGAAAAATCGCATCTTGTGCGGAATGACAAGATGCACACCGCGATTGCCGAGCGCAAGGCTCTCGCCGCATTGGGCTCGGGCCACCCTGGCATTGTCCGCCTGCACTCCGCATTCCAGGACGATTGGCGATTATGTGGGTGGTGAGACATGCTCTCCGTCACACCGCCATGACTGACTCGGTTAGATTTCGTGCTCGACCTCGCTAGAAGCGGTGAAATGAAAACGYTGCTCAATCAACTGGGTTCACTCTCACTGCAATGTTCTCGCTACTATGCTGCTCAGCTAGTGGATACGATCGAGTATATGCATTCAAAAGGCGTTATTCATCGGTGAGTGATATATTCCTGTCGTGTGTACCAATCTCGAACACATCCCTTCCCTCAGAGATCTCAAACCAGAGAATCTTTTGCTCGACGATCATAGGCGAATGAAAATTTGCGACTTTGGGACAGGAAAACTTTTAGAAACGGGAGGTTTGTTGGTGCCGCTGCTATTCATATCTTCGGCCAGGCACTCACTAGACGATAAGTGGACAGGGCTCAAACGTGGGTAGGAACTGCCCAATATATAGCCCCGGAGCTTCTCGAAGCTAGGGAAACAAGTAAAAGGTGAATAAACTTGTTTTWAATTGGGCCCGCATCAGCTTAAGCTTTGCTTCAGCTCCGACTTTTGGGCTCTCGGATGCATTATCTATCAGTTCATTGCTGGCCGTTTTGCCTTCCAGGGGCTTTCGGACTTTTTGACTTGGCAAAAGATCAAGAAACTCGAATACAGCTTTCCCGAAGGGTTTGACGATGAGGCTAAGGATTTGATCCAAAAACTACTCGTACGCCTCAGCCTCGCCCACTACCCACTCACTCAGCCGCTATTCTAGGTACGCGAGCCTACCGAACGTCTCGGAGTTGGCAGTCCGGGGAGCGACAACGATATTCACGCTTTGAAGAACCACCCTTTTTTCAAGTCGATCAAATGGGATAAACTTTGGACTGACCCAACGCCACCTCTCGAGGCTGGTCTCTTCAAGAAGGAACACCCTCTTCCCCCGAACAATGATCAAATCTGGAATGATGTAGAGGCTGCCTGGGATGATATCATGGCTGAAGACGAGATGTCCTGGGCATCTGACGCTGAAAGACCCGACTATTTGATCTACATGAATGGAAGTGCGGGAAAGGAAGAGGAGGTGGCTCTTCCGCCAGAAATTCCATCTAGTGTCCCGGCTCGAAGGGGAACCAGTTCGACCCTGAATGAAGACGTATATAGACTTAAACCACAAATCACGAGGGGGCAAACTGGCCAGGAGAGCACATCTGTAGCTAATGAATCGTCTACGAGCAGGTCTCCGACGAGCTCATCAGAAGGAAGTCCTAATGGCAAGGTCGTGGTCACCCCTGCCACGCCACCTGTTGCGGAATACTCACAAACATCGGTACAAGTCACTCCCCAAGATCCACCCGAAAATGAGCGAGGACGGAATCCGGCGTTATCCCCCAAGCAAGGCCATGGACCTTCCTCTGATATTGACTTGTGAGTTAGGCATTTTTTRCGGTCGCTGCTCCTCTTATGTTTCATTGCCAGCGTTCAAATCTTGAAACTGCCTTCCAGTGAATCAGTATTGTTCAGCTCTTTCATAGAAGAGCGTTCGATGAAACGTCGCGCCAGCAAACTAATTCCTCTTGTCCCACAAGGGAAAGCCAAAGGTCGTCAACTGGTCCTCACGAGCAAGCGCCTGGTGTGTTTAAAGCAACGACAAAAACCGCATGACCTATCTGTCAAGTTTGAGTTGGCACTCAAAGCCTCGGAAAAGCTCAAGGACAAGGACAAGGAGAAAGAGTCTCGGGGGATCATAGCTTCTGTTCAACGCAAGGGCGAAAGAGAATTCGTGGTGCTGACAGTAAGTGCGTAGCGGCTTGAAACGACCGGATGTTTGACTCGTCTCTAGACAACGAAGTCTTATAGTTTCGCTGCAAAGACTTCTGACCTTGCACAAATCTGGCTAGGCAAACTCGATGAGAGCCTACTGTCACATGGACGCAATCCCTCACAGAGACGGACTTGACGAGGACACAACATAYCTCACACTTGTTAGTCGGTGATTTCTTACCCCACGCAACATATCTTGGTTCTTGCAGGTTGGATGTCTGATTTTATATTTATCGCATGCTTTGGGTCTTATCGGTACTTCAGGTGTTGTAGTTATACCTAAATTCGGACGTTATTCGCACTCTCATAGTTATCACTTGTAAATCCAGATGTACTTTTCCCTTCAATAGTATTTATTTATGTCCGGGACTATTTCCCGCAGAAGTCCAACATCAATGAAGCAGGAAGGAGGCCAGCGTATTGGTAGTGGTAAATCCAATAYACCCTGTCTCAAGTACCAATTATATCAAACCTCTCAAGGAAGCTTGGCAGGCAGTCAACCTACACTGCGCTGAGTGGGAGTTGTGGGTTCCAATGATAGCACTTTTTGAACTTGATGTTACCGAAAACTATRCTGTGGTGGGGTAGTGGGTCGGGTGGAGTGGCGGTTCGGGCGACATGCAATATCTCGTCTTTGGCTGGAGTAGCCCATGCCAATTTTACCTGGTATCCATATCCATTGACTCTCCGTGTCGTTGTGTTGTTTTTATACCAAAAAACCAAGCTAGGAGCGAGTCAGAAAATCTCGACCCAAGTCACGGTTAATCACTGCTGCTTGTCGAGGGGAGCCATAACTAGCTAGCACGTCGGAGCTTCAACGCATGTGGGAGGGAAAGGGTGTATTATTCAGTGTGACCGTCCGAACCGTAATACCCAAGTTGGACTTGTATTTCTCCATTTATTGATTACTGGGCGCATTCCTGAATCCCTTRCGATAGCCCACTTGTTCATATTCAATACGTATTAGCATATATATATATATATCCAGGATTGCCAGCCCACACAGAGATCAAATAGTATATATGTTGTAAATTACCCGGGGGGCAGAAGGCTAGCATCGATGGTAGCACCTTGATCCACAGTGACTTGTTCATCCTCGTCTGGCCTAACGATGGGTGTTCTCGGCATTGCCATAAGACCTGCAAGCAATCGAGATCATTTCCCGTTACATACTTGGGTAGCTTTGGGACCACATACCCGTACGAGCAGATTCAAGAATACCGAATGGTTTTAACAAGCTCAGGAAAGCCTCTACCCTCGGTGTTTTAGCGGCCAATTCTACGATCACACTATTCTCAGCAATGTCCACGATCCGGGCCCCAAACTCCTTCGAGAGGCTGGATATAGAGTGGAAGTGCTGGTGCTTGAGACGAAGAGCTTCAGAGGGCGTCAGTTGGGGCTCCGCCGCCGCCGACGGCTGTTGGTGGGCGCTACGCTCAAAGTTCTCAGCCAGGGCCGACTCGCGCTCGAGTTTGGACGTATCAGCCTTGCGGGGGTCATGCGAAGGGCCGCCAACGAGCTGTTCATCGAGGTACTCCGAGCCGAGGATAGATACCTTGACTAAAAGCAGCTCGCGGGAGATCACGCTTGTCTCTGTGTAATCGAGGACTGCCCACACGGGAACCTATTAATAGAGAGAATTTAGGAAAGTAGGTGTGTTGGAGAAAGGAAACAAAAAAAAAAAAAAAAAAAAAAAAAGCACGCAACGCACAAGATCCTCGAGTTGTCTCCTAGCCTGTTCAACAACACCATCTTGGCCGCTGAGGACGATACACATCCGGCTAAGGTCGCGAATTTCGGTTCGGCAGACGACAAGGGAGTCGATGTTGAATCCCCTACCGGCGAGAATACCCGACACACGCGAGAGAACACCAGGTTCATTTTGGACCAAGCAATTAAGGATATGTCTTCATCGTAGGAACTATGTGTAAGACATTGGGCAGAGACCACACTTCTTGACTCACTTTTTGAATGGCTGGAGGCTTGGGGGTGGGGTGTTGTAGAGAATATTGGTGACGGCTTCCTCAGCGGAGCGCGACCGCGGGAGRTCCATAGCAGGCAACGGTGGRGGMCGTATCCTGTGGGAGCGCTTGTAGTCGAGAGCAGACGTGGAGTCGTCTATGGGCTTTGGGGGCTGCGGGGGCTTAACGGGGCCATTCTGCTGTTGCTGTTGCTGGAATACGCGGCGCGATGTCGAGAAGAGACGGGCAGAGAGGCTGCACGATGCGGCGCGGGCGTTGAGAGCGACGATGCTGGCCATGCTCAGCTGTGAGCGCGGTGCTTGCAAAACTTTTTCAGGAAGCTAATACTGATTACATAAGAGCTACGCGCTCATGCCCTGCTGCAGCACCCTCCGAACAAGCTGCACATACTCTGCAGCTTCGTGTGGACCCTTGCCTTCGCCCTCTGAAACTTTCTCCCAATGCGACAGGCCAGTGTCTACCAAGGTGAAAGCCTCCATTTCTGAATGCTCGCCGACCCATCGGACATATTCAGCCTCTTGCCAGCCATGTAAGCTGTGTGGGAGCGGTATAGGGGACCGCACCAATATATGGTGCAATACAACCAACACAGGCAATCCCATTGTATACTTGGACGAAGTTAGCTGTCCGTTCTCCAAAAACAAAAGATGTCTGTTGATATGTTAGCCACGCTTGGTGTTTGAAGGTGCAGACTCCATACCTCATCGCACGGAGAGCCTTGTACTCGTCCCCGATCGTCTCCAGCCCCCCCATATCTTTGCCCTGTGACGTGTCAACCATGAAATTATTGAGTGCAAACTCCACCTCCGTCATATCGCTCGTCAGTTGCAGTTTGCCGCTTTCCCCGAGTGGTTTAACAATCGACACATGCAGAAGGAACGTCTTGATAACAAATTTTGCGATAGAAACAACCCTGCATATTGTTCAAACGTCTCCGTGTCCATTGACGAAAGAAGAACCACGATATCATACCATAATCTGCTCACATCGCCAATGCTGTATTTGCTCAGAACTTCCGACTTGAAAAATGTAAGCTTCTCCGTCAGCTCTTTGGTATAGAGGCTTGAGCGGCCCATCCCCGCTAATGGATCCACCGACTTTCCAAAGTCTATTCGATGTAAGCCCGCCATTATCGCTCCCAAATCTCGGCGTATTGCTGCCAACAATGGTTCAGTCAAGCGCTCATAACAGCGATAGATGCTCTAGAACACCGAAGATATTGTTAGCCCATTGTTCACTCACGGCGCTTTTGCTAATTCAAACCTGGATGTCCGACTGGAGAATACCGTAAACAGCTTCGGAATGTTCCCCTCCGAGCTTCGACAGCCTTGCCCAACTGTGATACAAGAAACTGGCTAGTTGTGCATTTCCGATCTGTTGCGGGGTCGCCGTTGGTCCAGTAAAGGAGAATGCCGATCTTTCCCTAACAGCCTTTGAACAATCAATCATTAGCTAAAGATCACGCGCCACCACTAATACTCCCAATAGGTCGGAAAGTACACACCAGATTCTCCGTTCTTGAAATCACCATCTCCAGGCTCGCAGCAGCAATCTTAGCGATTGCTTTCACAAGCAGGGGATCGAATCGAGCCGTATCCAACTCATTGGCCACAGCACGAGCTACATTGATGCCTTCTGTGGGTCCAGGTGGTGACCTTGTGCCTCCCGAGAAGGCCTGAGCAACCACCTCATTCAGCTTGTTGGTCGATCGCGATAAATAGAGCGACTCTATGTTGGATACTGAGCGCAAAACCAAAACGGTTTCCGGACTGGTCACAATATCAAATGATTACGACCCCAGCGCCCTCCATTTGGAGGAACCCGCCTCACCTTTGGAAAGTACTGATATATACAGTATCTGTGTGCACAGCTATTTTGGCGAAGAAATCATGGAAGAGGCGCAGTAGTCTAGGGTATCCACTGCCTAGGGTATTCTGAAGAAAGGTCGAGCCTGAAGAACAGGACTCAATCAAAGAATTTGGGTCGCAACAAAACACATACCTTTCACACTGTCCCGCACATGTTTTTCAAGAGATCGACTCAGAAACGACCAAAATGCAGCAGTGGGCTTGTTTTCGAGCGACTATTAACCGGATGTAGTTAGCAGCCCCAGAACGGTAACATGGATCCGAGGTCAGCGGAAGTATACAATGCAGATGATAGTCAGCTGGCTCACCTTCATTGCCTCATCCAGGAACATCACCTGAGTGACAATATCCTTCTTCATCTTTAGCACCTTTTCGAGTATATGGACCTGTCTACTGGTCAGATATATGGTATTTTGTCCAGGAAAAAAGAACGTCAAAATGGGAAGAGAATTCCAGGTTAGCACTGAGGCAGCAAGAAAGCAGTCATCAGGACCAGGAAGAAAAGTCACCGTACTCTAGTGCAGCACTCTGCCATCGCCTCGAACATGGCTTCGATGCGCGCCCAAAGAGCGGTAGTATACTGTGGGACGGTGGCGCTGGTCGGCTCGGTTCTCACACGAGAGCGATATGCTGCGGGTGACTGCTGCAAATTCGGAGATGCGGCTGAATCTGATAGCGGTTCAGTTGTTTCAAACAGCCATGACGAGAACGACGTAAACGAACCAGCTGCCAGAGCATCTCTAGATATTTTAGATAAGTCAAAAGCGGTCTGTATCCGTTCTTCGACGGCCTGTGATAGGTCGGATAATAACCCTTGTACGAGAGTGGGTAAGACCCGGAGATTATATGCTGTTTGCAAGGAAAACGCCAGGAAGGTCTGATTCTAGGAAGTCTTGGCAAATCAACAGGGTGGATCCTACGCGGTGACTCACCAGGGTTTTCAGGCCTACCAAAACCATGTTTTCCATTTCGCTTGTGACTCKMGCACGGGCTTCCTGGATGGATGTTTCATATGCAGAAACAGCATTTATCGAACGCAAAGAAATTTCCGATATAGCATCGTCCTCCGATCCATCGCTGTTACCATCAGCATCTTCTATGGATCGCATTGGTTGGTTCCCGTCTGGAGTCCCGTCCAAAAGGGCGACTGGGATGGGCACCGATCTTGACATACAGACACAAGTGCAGCTGAACAACAACACACACCTAGCTCTGCGATGCTCAGCGCCGCTTTCGAAATTGCCCGTTCTTTCTCATCTTCAGTATCCAAATTTTGCCCGACCGTTGAGACAAAGCCATTCGTATCTCCATCTACTGTGGATTTGGCATCGGTCTCAGCCCTGTCATTCATTTCGTTCATCTGCGCTTGCAACCGCCGGGCCAGCATGACAAAGCGCGAAGTGCGCCGTAGGAGGTCAGATGCTTGGTGAAGCCTCTGTAGCCTTCTGACATGTATTCGGAGGGAGTCGTAAGGAGCGTGGATCTTGGCGCGTAGCCTGATAATTGTATTGGAGCTGCAAAAGTGGAGGAGGGTTCGGGAGGATGTACATACTTTTCAGCAGACCCGTCCAAGTCTTTGAGCCCATGTCGAATGGAGGACAACGAGCCAGACATAGCGCTGGCATTCGATGCTTGCTGCAAAAGGACCTCGTGATGGGCAGCGACCTATGATAGTGAAACAT
>JAECYV010000005.1:182430-210739 GCA_023014305.1 Lepiota subincarnata
AAAAGCACACACACCAGGTTCTTAATTTGTTTGGCGACATCATCTATTCCGAAAGACAGTTTTGAAATCGCGACCGAAATATCCTCTTTTGCGATTGAGTCTTGGGCGGTAGAGACGAGTACATTGGGGCCTGCGGGGCGCGCGTCCGTCGGCGGAGGATAAGGCTCTCCGGCGAGGATAGCATTTGCATATTCCTTGGGATCAAAGCCTGGACTGGCGAAGACGGAATAGTCTGGACAGGCAGGATAAGAGGGGGCCGACGATGGACACAGAAACAAGAAACGGCGGACCAGTCATCATCAGATCTCGCGCCGGCAAGTGGAGGCAGCTGGAGAGGACGGGGTCACATGGACATTCATCTCTACCAGTGGAGCTAGCTGGGCTGACTGATGTCACTTGCGCGCATATACTCACATACTTGGGATGAGTTCGTCTGGYCCCCCATTCCTCCCCTTTTCCGAACACCCCCAACCCCCCCACCCTTGCCAGCCCTCGCCTAAAGCCGAGAGAATCTGCCTATAATTGAGCCCCAGGCCTGGCCATCTGTCCACTTCATCTCCCATGGCTTATTCTTACTATCAACAAGCAATTCCTGGATGGGGCACGAACCAAGTATGTGGCGAGCCACGAACCACACCCAAACTATTCTGACGTGCCCAGTTCCGATTCGTACCCCCGCCAGCACCAAGCTTCCAGCCCCAACCCTACTGTGAGCCCTGGATGCCATATGTCCACGCGCTGATCGACACGCGAACTCATCCCTCTATATATAACAGGGGGAGGCACGGATTTCTACCGTGCCCATGCTGCGAGCCCTGATCTGTGAGCACCATGGCCCTCATCCTACCCAAATCTATTCTGCGCAAGCCAAAGAGTCCTCAAGATGTTGACGATCATAGATCTCTCTATAACCAAGCCATGACCCGCGTTCGCGACTTCCCGGACGGCCCCGTTGGCGTTGGGTTYCACGAAGCTAGACATTGGCACCGTCGAGCKTATGGTGGATTGGTGAGTACCACCCGTTCTGRGGCCCTTKCCAAAAATTCTCATCYAAATCTGTAAAAAGGGGGAAATAAATCTACTTTCCGCCGCCCAACTTGGCCATGCGGCTGCATATGAGGCTTACCGAACATGGATCCATCATACCGCAGTACATGCGCCACTGAGTGGCGACATCGAACGTCAGCGAGAAGCCCTGATCGCGCTTGCCATTGCCGAAGGTATCGCTGATGGTTTTACCACTTATCCACCATCCTGACAGTCACCCGAGTCACCCGTCTATTGCAGTATGGCGGTAGGCCTCAAGATCCTTACCTACGCAGTGCCGCATCGGAAACGGCGGCCCATACTGCCTCTCGTATTTTTTATCAGGTGAGTGACCCTTGGGCCATGTTCCGTCGCCCTAGGTTGACTATGGGTTGGTCCAGACTCGTGATGGTCTTGATCAAGAGTTTCGGTCCCGTTCCCTTTACAGGGAAGATGTATATGACGACCCCTACTACGAAGATGACGAGCTCGCATACCCTCACCGATACCGTTCGCGCTCCCGACACCGCTCTCGCTCCCGTCRTCCCTCATACTCTGGTGCACCAGCCATCATGCAGGCCCCCAGTGTATCCTATAGCACAAATGGGGGTGTCCCAGGGGTCGTACGCAGTGACTACACTCAGCCAGGTTACGGGACGAGCTATGGAAGCCCATACCCAGGAAACACTATGCCCATGGCCATTCCAGGTCGTACCTCACCCTACCCAGGCGGTGCCTCACCCTACCCAGGCGGTATGACGATGGGTACTGCAGCTTCTTTCCCGGGGACATCTATGTCGAACATAAGTCCATCCGGATACCAGATCCCACTGGGTGGAACCCCCTCTTATAACTCCACCATCGCTGCTCCTAGTATCACTCATTCTAGGAGTCGGAGTGCCTCCTTTTCCTACCCTCAACAGCCGTACATGGGACAGGCAATGAGTGCTGGCTATATGGGTATGCCTGCCGCTGCTGCTCCGGGCCAGACGATCATCATCCAACCCCCGAGGAAGCATCGCCATAAACACCATCGTCGCCACCGCAGATCAAGGAGCAGTGACAGGTACTAAAGTCCATCCCCGTTGTCGTAATCTCTCAACCTATGTGCTCCCTTACTTGGATACAAACTCTGCTGTTGAGATGTAATATATCTGTGCTTATCATGTTGCATACATTTTCCCTGACAATGTATTCGGACGGCTCAGGTTGTCTCTGCTCCCCATACAACGAGCGATGGGCTCTTGCGCAAGGTGACCTCAGTCGGTCAATCCGACGTAGGATAAGGAAAAGCAGCGAACTTCATCGAGGAATGAGATAGTATTGTGCTGTAGTTTGTAGATAGTTAGGTTCCAAAATTGGCAACTAATCGGTCCTGGGATGGCGGTTTACTCGCACTTTCTATTGGTGTTGAAACTACAGGAAAATTAAGCATTGACGAATCATTGAGCAAACAGTAATTTCGACGCYGGTATGKTTGATATGGGGTTTTGCTCTTGTGAGATGAAGACTCAACGTTAACATTCGATTGATATAGTAACAWGTGTGTATCTGATAATAGGGGAGCTRTTCTCGGACGCGTACGTTCGTTCAGCTGTTGTAGCAAAGGACTTGGTATTCCTGCGAACTGTGGTAAATAACCGTGGAACGGGCATGTTTCGCCAACATACTTTGACTTCTTTTTCCCTGCCGCTGTAGGGAATGTAGGCTCCTGTGGCAGAGGATCGGGGGTTTAGACCTTATTGGCGTGGCGATCAGCTCCCACTCACCATCGAGCTTCTTACTGGCTTTCCCGGGGTGCCAAGCATTCTCGTAGTATGCTTTCGCAACGTAAAGTGGAGTACCATCGTTCTCATGGCCACCTTCGACGGGTGTGTACCCGAGAGAAGACACGTCCAAACGACCTCTGGTCTCAACCCAACGAAGACCTTTCATGTCACCGACGAGAATTTCATAGGTATCGAGCTAATGGAAGTTTAGGCCCACGATCCCCTCGTTCATCTGCACTACTTACCTGAAATTCCTCCCATTTGTAACCAATAACGGCGCCTTTCTGAAAYACATTAGAGGCCTTTCCAGGTTCTTTGGAATGGGGTGAGGCGGGCTCCAATTGAACATGATGAAGGAAAGCGGCTCACGGACACCACCCTACGGTAAGGGCTTAGTTCAAWGCCGGGGAGGAGATGGGGGAGTGACTTACATCCTGGTATGCGCGACAAATGTACAAGGTCCAATCATGCTCCTTCCCGGTTGCAATCGCGCCGGGAGGGATCTTTTTGCCTCGATTGAGAACCCAGTTTGCTGGTCCTTTAGGTCCATCGCGAATGTATCGATCGGTATGGGTCCTGGCATTTTCGAGCCATTTCTGCAAACCCCATATGTCCGCTTTTTTCTGTAACGCGGCACTTGGTTCAAGGCTTGTGCATTCGGTCAGGGTGAAATCGGGACGTACGGCTTCCTCGCTCTTCTCATCATACTTGTAGGCAATATAGCCGCTAGCAAGAAGACCCTTGGCTGCGGCCAGTCCTCCGCCCACCTACATGCAACCCGACATTTAGTAACAGCTAGCTGCTGAGTAAAGTGGAATGACTTCAAGTTCRTGTTTCCTCTCGTCCGTGAGGTCGGACCAATGCTTGTTTTTGTCGTCGTCATTGAGCGAGGTAGCGGGGATTTGAGAGTTAAGGCCTTCGATCTTAAACAATGCCGGTGTGATGTCCGGAGTCCAGTCAGGCTTCGAAAGAGTTCATGTTCAACCATACAATAGCTATAGACAAATCACTGCTCTCACCTGAGAGCGGTGAGTTTGGATTATCTGGTAACGATGTCCTGTTGGATATAGATGTCAATCATCCGGTTATCTTTAATTTGTTCTACCAAAGAGGCAGCCGCATACCGTTGTACTCGACGACATCACCSTGGTYGTAYTGAGCGTTAGATTTCCAGAGCTGAGTCATTTCAATTTCCAGGGGTAGAGAAGGAGCGGTTTGTGAAGGGGAATCTATGAGGGYGTCGGTTCATTATATACTTTCCTCCCCTCCCTAGATATGCCTTAAAGAATGTTCCCAGAGAATGTAGGCTGTTCGTCCCGGAGCATCTCCAGAAGTTACAGCCACCCCCAGCATCATATCAGAATGGAGTTCGGGGTGTGTCCAATGTGGGGCCCTGGAGCCAGACTAAGTGTCGTAGCAACTCCAGTCACTTTCCCCTTGCGACCCACCTTAACAAAAGCAGACACTCTTGCGCATACACCAGCACACACATTGCATATTGTGTGCCCGCGTTCCATTTTCATACAACTATGGTGCAACAGGCATAAACACCGCCAAATATGACAGACAAAATCGGCGAGGACATGAAATGAAATTCGAGGAACAATTTTTGAAAAAAAGTTCTTTTAATCTTTTGAAATAAAAAAATATTTTCTGCACCTCAGTGCCTCTATCCCAAACTCACCTAAATATGTCCTRGACAGCTTCATAATGGGAAGGATAAAGCTTTGGAAGCTATGCACAGCTGCAAATGCTCAAGCTGGAAAGAAAACCCATGGTCAGGGTCTTGAGGAGACRGAGTGGTCCAATGGAATAAACAATGAAGTCACAGATGGGAGTGATTTTTCAAATGTGGAGGAGCTGGATGGTGGTGCCAGTGGTGATGAATTGGGTGATAAGGATGGAGTGGTTGAGGTTCCAAAATCTTGTGAAGTTGTCAGCACTTTTTTTTTTAAAAAAAAAATCAGGATTTATAACATGGTGCCTGATTGCAGTCTGTGCCTGTGCTAATACAAAAATACTAGACAAAGGGTATACTACTCTAAATTAATCTCCTGAGTAGGGAGAGGACAAGACCCCTGTTACCTGAGGCTAGRAGGATAATGCATCTGTGGAGGCACACAGATGAGGGGGAAGACCCCTGCAGTTTGGCTGGCATCCTGAGGGATAACCTTCCTACTAAATAGAAGCCTGTTACGCACAATATCGTGGATCCAGATCTGCACCATCTCTGTGTTCTTCTGCATTGTTTCAAGTTCATATTGTTTTGGCATTTTCTATTAGACCCTTTCTCCTTGTTCCTATACCCCTTGTTTCCCTGGTTCTCATTCCCTTAACATTCTAACAAATACTCCCAAGTAGTTACCATACATTGCCATAAGTATTTAAGATGTAGCTACTATGGTTGTAGCTCCTCAGTCAGAATATCAATTTAGTATTCTTCCTCACTCTCTGCTTTACTCTCTGTGCATTCCACACATCTCCACATTCTCCACATCATCAACTATCTTATGTAAGGGCAACCTGGTGGTCAGCCCAATGGGCCCAAGGCCACTGAGGGTCTGACTAGAGCAGGGGGATCCTTAGGATATATTGACAAGGAGAATAATGACTACTACACACCTAGAGCAGGGGGATCCTTAGAGAAATGGGTAAGGAACCCCCAAGCTCAACTACGAACTGACTACAGTGTGATGAGGGTGGGAAGATGTAGTAGAGGGTGAGAAAAGGAGTAACAAAATAGGAAGGAAGTAATGAACAACCACCAAACCTGGCTACAAGTCTAACATATGTAACTACAATGGTAGCTAGCCATGTAAGGCTGTAAGAAATGATGAAGGAAGGGTATCTAAAAGGAAAGGAGATGCCCCAGAGGGGAAGGGAGTATGGGGAAACAGAAATAAAGGGAATGTGAATAAAAGAAGGGAAGGACAGTAGAAGGAAGAGAGAAAATACTAGGAAGGACTAGGTATCTCCTTACCAAGGCCTGAGGTGAGTGAGGGGTGTCCTAGGAGTATTCTAGAACACCAAGGCAGGTTGCTGGAGCTGCCAAGGTGGTGGCAAAATGACAGGGAGGTCAGGGGGAAAGGTGTCCCCTGACAATCCGTGGTATGGTGCATAACAGCTTCATCCTAGTGGGTTACACCCTTGTACTGTTGCAATCTGTATTTTGGACTAGGATAGACTAAGATGTGGAGAGTGTGGAGATGTGTGGAATGCACATGAAAACAAAGGAGAAGTGAGAAAGGATACTGTTATGAACTTGTGGGACATCCATCCACAAGACCAGCAGCACAGTTGTTAGGGCACCTGAAGCATACTGCATCACAGCAATAGACTGACTGGGGAGAAACCTAAGAGAATCAAGTAAGGTTTCTCTTGGATCATGTACACTACTTATACTACCGCCTGAGGGCTGATCTATACTATAAGGGGAATGTCCATAATGTACTGAGGTGATGTGCCCAAGGGTTGGGTGTGTGCTTAAGGGTCTCAGATGAACCAACTGAGAGGTCAGGAGAGGGTCTGAGGGTAAATCAATAGTAGGAGAGTGATTTTGGGTGGAGTTGAGAGGCCTTGGGTGGTGTTTAGAAGACTTTGGGTGACCTCTAGGAGACTCCAGGTGATGTTCGAAAGTGTCCCCTTACAACAGTGTCACCAGACACTGGTAAGTAAGATTACATCATCTTACAATTGCCCATACATCTATATATGGACTTATCATCAATGATTTCTATTCTTAGCTACACCCGCACTTGCACAATCAATACCCCTGGTAGTGGTTTACACCGTTTCATGTATTCCCTCTTTCTTGACTCACTTATGACTCAATTATGTAGCGCTTCTTGTGTAGGCATAGCTTCTATACAAGAAGCAGACTTATAAATAGGGTAGCTACTTAGTATATAAACCCCTTGTAATCCAAGTGAAGCTGCAAGCTTCTACTTGGTTAGGTAAAACAGAATACTAGTGGTTTAAGCTCATCTTAAGCCCCTTCTATATCACCCTCATCAATCTTCTCTTCTACACCTCTTATACCAAGTGTCCAATAGCACTCTTGGTGTAAGGCTCTCGCCCCATGAGAACCTTAGTGTTATGTGGTGCAGAGTCACCACTAACAGATACTAAGTTGATATTCTAACTGAGGAAATACAACCAGAGTAGCTACAGTATATATCAGTTCTTGTGCAACAAGTATCTAGGGCTTAAGTCTTACTTGTAATTCTACAAACCCAGATTGATCTGCCTTCTATTGGGGTCAGATAGTAGAGAGGGGCTTTGTTAAGTACATGATTGTGGGGAAGTGCAAATGAGTGTGTCAGGGGACACCTTTCCCCCTGACCTCCCTGTCATTTCGCCACCACCTTGGCAGCTCCAGCAACCTTCCTTGGTGTTCTAGAATACTCCTATGACACCCCTCACTCGCCTCAGACCTAGGTAAGGAGACACCTTATCCTTTTAGTATTTCCTCTTCCCTTTCTACTATCTTTCCTCTTTTTCATATACATTCTCTTCATACTTCTTCCCNATTAGATACATATCAGAAACTGATATCAGAAGGACATTATCATACAACTTAGTATGACTCATAACTCATGGCCTATGCATGTACACTTCATGTATGCCTCATGTTACCTGGGTCCATCTAATTATAGTGTTAGACACAGCCACTCTTAGTAGTATATAAAGGGTAGTACAATCCCTTGTATTCCTTAGCTTAGTGTTATACACTGTTCCTTGAACCCACTTGAGTCTGATACTTAAGTGCCTTCATACACTGACTGTGAGATATGTTTGCTAGTCTTGGACCAAGTCTGTATAGACATCCTTGACGAACTTTGTACGGCTCACTACGGATCCCTAACCCGGATAACATCAATCTGGGTTTGTAGAATTACAAGTAAGACTTAAGCCCCAGATAATTGTTGCACAAGAACTAATATATACTGTAGCTACTCTGGTTGTATTTCCTCAGTTAGAATATCGACTTAGTAGTCCCCTGCTGCCAACAACTGCAGGTGCCCCTTCTGGCGCCACTGCTTCCAGCCCGAGTGGGTCAAGGCCTGCTATGTGAAGGACAAGGCCTCCTAATCTTCTCCCTCCGTGCTTGGGGTCCGTGCCTCCGTTCCCCCTCCCGTTCTTTCTCTCCTTCTCTTTCTCCTCTCCCTTCCTCTTCAGGCTCACCTTGTGGGGCCCTCCTTCCCTTTCTCTCTAGGCCACCCTGGGCCCTCATTTCCTTTTCTGGCCTGCTCCTGGGGCCTAACCTCCTATATTTACTGGCCATCATAGCCATGTTGCACTTGCTCCTGTAGAGAGGCCTCCTTTGGGGGGTGGGGAAGGTAGCCTGGTGTACTGGGATGTCTCTAGGCATCTCTAGGATTCTGGGGAAGGCTGCTGGAGTAGCCAAGGTGGTGGCAAAGTGATGGAAATGTGGAGGGGAGAAGGGTTCCCTGACAGCTATTGGACACTTGGTATAAAAGGTGTAGAAGAGAAGATTGACAAGGGTGATATAGAAGGGGCTTAAGATGGGCTTAAACCACTAGTATTCTGCTCTACCTAACTGTCAGGGGACCTCCCTCCCCTCTACCCTCCTTATCATTTTGCCACTATCTGGGCAGCTCCAGTAGTCTTCCCTGGCCCTCCCTGGTGTTCTAGGACACTCCTAGGACACCCTTCACTCGTCTTAGGCCTTGGTAAGGAGACACTTCGCCTCTTCCAGTATTCCATCCCTCTCTCTTCTACTATCCTTCCCTTCTTTTATTTACATTCTCTTCATACTTCTTCCCTCACACTCCCTTCCCCTCTGGGTACACCTCCCTCCTTCCATTCACCTTCCCTTCATCATTCTTTACTACCCTGTATGGCTCACTATCTTTGTAGTTACATATTTTAGCCTTGTAGCCAGGTTAGGTAGTTGTTCATTCCTTCCTTCCTATTTTGTTATTCCTTTTCTCACCCTCTACTACATTTTCCCACCCTTGTGACACAGTAGTTACTTCATAGTTGAGCTAGGGGGTTCCTTACCCATTTCTCTAAGGATTCCCCTGCTCTAGGTGTGTAGTAGATATTCTTCTTTTCTGAATACACTCTAAGGATCCCCCTGCTCTAGCCTGACCCTCAGTGGCCTAAGAAGCTTGCAGCTTCACTTGGATTACAAGAGGTTTATATACTAAGTAGCTACCCTATTTATAAGTCTGCTTCTTGTACAGAGGCTATGCCTACACAAGAAGCACTACATAATTGAGTCATAAGTGAGTCAAGAAAGAGGGAATACATGAAATGGTGTAAACCACTACCAGAGGTATTGATTGTGCAAGTGCGGGTGTAGCTAAGAATAGAAACCATTGATGATAAGTCCATATATAGATGTGTGGGCAATTGTAAGATGATGTAATTTTACTTACCAGTGTCTGGTGACACTGTTGTAAGGGGACACTTTCGAACACCACCTGGAGTCTCCTAGAGGTCATCCAAAATCTTCTAAACACCATCCGGGACCTCTCAACTCCACTCGAAATCACTCCCCTACTATCGATTTACCCTCAGACCCTCTCCTGACCTCTCAGTCGGTTCATCTGAGACCCTTAGGCACACACCTGACCCTTGGGCACATCACCTCAGTACATTACAGACATTCCCCTTATAGTATAGATCAGCCCTTGGGTAGTAGTATAAATAGTGTACATGATCCAAGAGAAACCCTACTTGATTCTCTTAGGTTTCTCCCCAGTCAGTCTATTGCTGCAATGCAGTATGCTTTGGGTGCCCTAACAACTGTGCTGCCAGTCTTGTGGATGGATGTCCCACAAGTTCATAACAGTATCCTTTCTCACTTCTCCTCTGTTTCCATGTGCATTCCACACATCTCCACACTCTCCACATCTTAGTCTATCCTAGTCCAAAATACAGATTGCAACAATACAAGGGTGTAACCCACTAGGATGAAGCTGTTATGCACCATACCATGGATGCAGAACTGCACAGCCTCTGCATCTTTCCACATTGTTTCACATTTTATATTGTCTTGTTATTTCTATTAAACCCTTCTCCTTGTTTCCATATCACTTGTTTCCTTACCTCTTGTTTCCTTAACATCCTGACTATTACTTCCAGGTGTTAAGTACTGGGTTGTGGATATATGTGGAGGAGTGCAGAGCACTACAAATATGGTATGGAGTGGATCTTCAGCTTCAACCTAGTGGGTTGCACCCTCATACTGTCGCGATCTGTATTTCAGACTAGGATAGTTAAGATGTGGAGAATGTGGAGACATGTGGAATGCACAGAGAGTAAAGTGGAGAAATGAGGAAGAACACTAAGTTGATATTCTGACTGAGGAACTACAACCATGTAGCTACATCTTAAATACCTATAGCAATATATGGTAGCTACCTGGAAGTAATAGTCAGGATGTTAAGGAAATGAAAGTTAAGGAAACAAGTGATATGGAAACAAGGAGAAGGGTTTAATAGAAATAACAAGATAATATAAAATGTGAAACAATGCGGAAAAGGTGTGGAGGCCGTGCAGGTCCACATCTGTGGTATGGTATGTAACACCAGGTAGCTACCATATATTACTATAGGTATTTAAGATGTAGCTACATGGTTGTATTTCCTCAGTCAGAATATCAACTTAGTATTCTTCCTCACCTCCACTTTACTCTCTGTGCATTCTGCACATCTCCACATTCTCCACATCATAATTATCTTAGTCCAAAATACAGATCATGACAGTACGAGGGTGCAACCCACTAGGTTGAAGCCAAAGGTCCACTCTGTATCACATCATAGTACTCCGCACTCCTCCACATGTTCTGCAAATCCAGTACTTAACAGAAGCCAAAGATCCACTCTGTAAGGGCAACCTGCCCACTCTGGGCACTAGAGGCTCTCAGACTGAGGTAGGGGGATCCTTAGTATATATTAGAGGTACTGTAGATGACAGGACACATACCTGAGGTAGGGGGATCCTTAGAGAATTGGGTAAGGAATCCACTACCTCCTACAGACACTACTGACTACATGCTTACAAATCATGTACAAACAAATAAAGCAAAGTGGTGTCATTCCAGGACAGAGAAAGTGAAATAGGAAGGTCCTGGAATGCAGGAAATAGAATAAAAGGGAATATAGGCAAGTGGAGAAGGAGAGAATAATAAAAGAGACATGAGGAGATAAGGGATAGAGAAAATAAAGGGAAGTGATATCTAGCATTGTAAAAGTGATAAGGAACAATAAGGAATGATGTACTGACCAAGTACATTACTGGGAAGGTCCTAGGAGATATTGAAAATCCTCAGGGAAGCCTGGAGGAGCTCTAGACAGGGATGGTGACTAGAGGAAGATGACCATGAGGCCTGAGGACTGTTATGCACCATACTGTGGATGCGGATCTGCATACCTCCACATGTCTCCACATTGTTTCACAATTCATATTGTCTTGTCATATTCTATTAAGACCCTTCTCCTTGTTTCCATACCCCTTGTCTCCTTAGTTCTTGTTTCCTTAACATCCTAACAATTACTTCCAAGTAGTTACCATACATTGTGTTAAGTATTAAAGATGTAGCTACTATGGTTGTAATTCTTCAGTCAGAATATCAACTTAGTATTCTTCCTCACTTTCCACTTTACTCTCTGTGCATTCTCTGCATCATAAACTATCTTAGTCCAAAATATGGATCACAACAGTACAAGGGCACAACCCACTAGGTTGAAGCCAAAGGTCCACTCCATACCACATTCATAGTGCTCCACACTCCTCTGCACTCCTCCACAATCCAGTACTTAACAAGAACACAGGGAGGCCAAAGGCGAATGAGGGGTGTCCTAGGATACTAGGAGTGATCAGGGAAGCCAGGGGAGGAAGGGTGTACACTCTAGGGACCAGGAGAAGATAAGAAAGATGTACAGGAAGAAGTGGGAAAGGTAGCCTGATGTGCTGGGATGTTTCTAGACATCTCTAGAATGGTGGGGAAGGCTGCTGGAGTAGCTGAGGTGGTGGCAAAGTGATGGAAAGGTGGAGGGGAGGAGGGTCCCCTGACACACTCTGTCATCATATACTATAGTGCTTCACATTCCTCCACACTCCTCTGCAATTCAGTATTTAACAAGTCCTCCAAAAGCACATACTTTACTATAAAACTAGTATGTCTTGTAGCCTACACTTCAGTTCTCTCCTTGAGATATCAAAGTGAGTAAATTATCACACCATACCATAATTACAGTTGCTAACTACTCTACAGTATCTATGTTGTATCTCTTGCAGGTACAGTAGAATATAGTTTTCTCTTCAAGATACCAAATACCTACATTGTATCACTTACATTTGCCTTAGTGGTGGTCAATATAACATTGCTCTTGGGCTAGTATGACACTGCCACCAGTATAGAACCCACCTAATGAAGGAGATATTGCAAAATAGCTTTTCTAAGTGGATATTAACTATAGTNCATTCACCTCTGCCTTTGCTGTGTTTGTGTAGTGCTTAGATACTTCGGATAAACCTCCTACAAGTTCTATTGCTGATGTAATACAGGTACTTAGGTAGTTTTCGCCTCCAGGGGTTTCTTCATCCTATTCTCTTAGGATTCCCCTGCAGGTATGTTTGTAGTATCTACTTACACTCATTTAATATACTTAGGATTCCCCTGCAGGTTCGCTTCAGCTCACCGGGTGGTCAGAGCTTCCTCAGGTCGCCCTAACAGGATCCCCCTACCTCAGCCTGAGAGCCTTGAGTGCCCAGGGTGGGCAGGTTGCCCTTACAGAGAGGAGATGGCTGCATCGACAGAGTCAGCGGGTGGGGCAGGGGAGGGGGCACGTGTATCGTTGAGTGGCTGGCCAGGGGAATAGTCAGACGCGGTTCAGGCAATGGGCTTCTTAGGCATCGGGAAGAGGTTCGGAGAGGCTCAGAACACTTCTATTTGCAGTATACCAACCAGAGAGCGACTTCGAAAAATCACTGGTGGTGGTAAGAGGACAAGAAGGGATGTCATAATACCCATTTCCAACTCTCCACTGTCCACCTTTACTACTGATATGTAAATCTAAGGTGGTTAATTCAGTGTGGTTACTTGATGAGAGGACATGTGGTCTTGATAATAGAGCAAATATGGTTTGTTCTGAGTATATTTCTGATGTTTTGATGGTCCTCAGGGGAAGATAGGGTAGAGTTGATGAATTGGGCAGCTTGGACAGCATTGTCCAGTGTTCCAGTACTGATTTTATGAACTATCAATTTTTTGTCTCTGGATGATAGTTTGGAAGGTCATCCTTCTTTGTTGTTTTCCTTGTCTCCCTTCACTGCCTTACTAATCCAGCCAATATTAGACCTCCCTAGATCAGTTTTGGACTCTATTTGATGCACAGAATATCCATTTTGGAGAAGAAATATAACTTGAGAGTGCTGGGTAGAAGAAGTAGGTTTCATGATGTTGTAGTAAGAAGAAAGATAGTGAAAAAATCTTTCAACATGTGAACATGGTCACATGATGTTCTAGTTTACTCCCACAATTTTATTTGTATTTATTTAGCATTAAATTGGCTTGTTACAGCATAAGTGATAGAGGGTCAAAAAACTGTCCCAATGAGTATAAAGATTGAAATAATCATTATTAATTTAGCTACACCTCAAATCACGTGATGCAAGTACTATATGGAGCAGAGAACCCTAATGTATACCCACAAATATTTGAGTAATATTATATAATATATCTGAATTTATATGTATACATTTGTCCAAAATGCCAAAACATTGGAACAGTTTTTTGAGCCACTGTAAGATGTAGCTACTATGGTTGTAATTCTTCAGTCAGAATATCAACTTAGTATTCTTCCTCACTTTCCACTTTACTCTCTGTGCATTCTGCACATCTCTGCATTCTCTGCATCATAAACTATCTTAGTCCAAAATATGGATTGCAACAGTACAAGGACACAACCCACTAGATTGAAGCCAAAGGTCCACTCTGTACCACATTCATAGTGCTCCACACTCCTCTGCACTCCTCTGCAATCCAGTACTTAACAAGAACACAGGGAGGCCAAAGGTGAATGAGGGGTGTCCTAGGATACTAGGAGTGATCAGGGAAGCCAGGGGAGGAAGGGTGTACACTCTAGGGACCAGGAGGAGAAGATAAGAAAGATGTACAGGAAGAAGTGGGGAAGGTAGCCTGGTGTGCTGGGATGTTTCTAGACATCTCTAGAATGCTGGGGAAGGCTGCTGGAGTAGCTGAGGTGGTGGCAAAGTGATGGAAAGGTGGAGGGGAGGAGGGTCCCCTGACACACTCTGTCGTCATATACTATAGTACTTCACATTCCTCCACACTCCTCTGCAATTCAGTATTTAACAAGTCCTCCAAAAGCACATACTTAACTATAAAACTAGTATGTCTTGTAGCCTACACTTCAGTTCTCTCCTTGAGATATCAAAGTGAGTAAATTATCACACAATACCATAATTACAGTTGCTAACTACTCTACAGTATCTATGTTGTATCTCTTGCAGGTACAGTAGAATATAGTTTTCTCTACAAGATACCAAATACCTACATTGTATCACTTACATTTGCCTTAGTGGTGGTCAATATAACATGGCTCTTGGGCTAGTATGACACTGCCACCAGTATAGAACCCACCTAATGAAGGAGATATTGCAAAATAGCTTTTCTAAGTGGATATTAACTATAGTATCTATTGTCACAATGCATAATGTTTCTGGCCTACCCAAGCTTATGTATTATGAGTAGTTGTACTGTATATAGTTTTGTCTTTTCCCATAAAAAGACCATAGCATACCAACAAACCTCAGCAGTTCGCAAAACGAACGTAACGCTGAGTACCTTGAACAATAAAGTGGATTCAGTGACAGTGGGGGTTGCGGTTGGGTGTCACCGTTGATGGTGCAAGTAGCAGTTACAAGATGCCAGGCTCGAGCTTGATGATTAGGGAGGGAGAGACCTCTGGAGCCAGACCGCAATAATCGCCCGTCCAGCTCCGTGTAGATTGATCTATGCCTCTCGTCGCTCTATTATAGAGAAGAATGTGTAGCTGAGCGCCCATGTCCGTTCCTATCTTCTCAATCAAGTGTGTGGACCTTGTTTGTCCAGAACGTGACATGGGTGACATAATCCATTCCGCCCACAAATTGTCCAACGAGCATTACACCGAGTCAGGGTGTCAAGGTCTCTCTCTATTCTGCTCTTTGTTATCCGTCCAATTCCACCACTGTCTTCACTTTCCAGTACTTGGATACAGAATTCACAATGTCCGGAGCAGCAGCATCGGTGGGGGCCTCCAGGTTCCAAGCATTCATGAATCATCCAGCAGGTCTGGGGAACGAGTGTACCCAGGTGAATAAGACTTACTCATTCCACTTTCTAGGCCCCAAGACTGTATTCTTCTGGGCCCCGGTGATGAAATGGTGCTTGGTTGGTGCTGGCCTCAAAGACTTAACGCGACCGGCGGACAAGCTGAGCGTTTCGCAGAACCTTGGTAAGTTATTGTTTTTGACATAACTGAGCACACTGAACTTCAATGTACATTCAGCCCTCGCTGCGACGGGCTTCATCTGGGTACGATACTCATTTGTGATTATACCAGTGAATTACAGTCTGGCGGCCGTGCGTCTCTCTTCCAATTTTTTATCTGGCCGTTCCRCTCATRRTCAGCSTAGGTCAACTTTTTCGTCGGCTTGTCGGGCCTCTCTCAACTTGGCCGGATTGCCCAGTAAGTCATCACTCGCTCATGCTCGAGGTTCATTAAATTTTTGAAAAACATCAGTCACCAGTACAATAACCCTGAAGCTTCCAAATCAACTTAATGTCCTGGTTTTCTGTCGTCTTTCCATGATAATTAGCAAATCATATCATCGCGTGCTACCTATGATATCAAGACACAGTTGGACTCGGTGAATTCTGGTGCGGACTAACCTACACCCTGAACTATCTTGAACGCGATTTACTGCTCGCTTTACTCCGCGTTCGRCCACTCTTCTCCTTGGGGTCTTCGGCTCTTGGTCGACCCTCGGCGCCATCCATCACATTTTTCACCCCTGTCCACCATGAATCATCTCCAAACACTCGCCCCGCCGCGCCAATCACATCGTTGATCACCTTTTCAATTTCTGAAGTTTCACCCCCTGCTGACTGATCCTCACTATACCGCCACTCTCGATGATGATCAAAAGACTCCCAGGGCTTGGGTCTTTTGGTAGATTTGCTGTGCGATTGAGAAAACCGTGTGCGTGCACTACGGTCGCCGCCAGCAGCACTACGACCCGGCCCGTTGATCATGTCCAGTGCTAGGTTACCAACATAAGAAATGAGACCAGTATTTGTCAACCCGCTAACTTGTCCCTGAGTCACTCCAATGTACCAGCCRACGSCAGCAGCGAGAAAGCCCAGGATGATTGTCCACTTCATAARCCAAAAGCTGGTTCGAACCATCCAAGYAGTAGTTCGGTAGAGGCCAGCAAGCGCAAGGTAAGCAGCGAGGAGGCTCACTAGCGGTGGCAATACCGTTTGAGCGTCCCACTGCAACGGGCTTTTCGAYAGGAGTGAGGTAAGAAGAGTTACGAGCGCGGATACAAGGGCAAGCAAATGGGACAGGAGGTTGACAACGAATGAATACAGGGGGGATGGGAGGGTCTCTGCGAGGTACGTGAGGACGGTGTCGAAGACTGCCGGGAGCTCGACGTCGACTGGGTCCATCGCGGATGTCGTGGTCCACGTTGGCTCGGTCGCAGTGCGCGAGCTGTGTCAGCCTCTTCTCGTCAGACTGTGTCACGTGGCTATCGCCGTTTCTGGATGTTTTWCTGCTGTTTGCCCGCGTTATGACCCGGTGGCACGGGGGCTTCCACTTCGGAGGAGCTTGTTTGACGGGGCACAACATTGTCAAACCCCATTCYTTCCGGAAACGTCGTTGCGGTATTTGGTAAGTGCGTGTGCTAGCCTCTTCTGGGCAGCGCATTTCCTGATGTAGTTGATCATCAATTCCAGTTTCAAGGTGACCGCATCTTAAACGTCACCCCGTCAGAATGCGTGACACCGTCACRAACTTGGGAGTTTTCCGTTGTCTTGGCCTTGCACATGCCCAATATGGCACACCAAAACTGGGGTCCATTCATCCCTGGCCAATCGGAAAGGTCCGGCGGTACGGCTTCAGCCGAGACTCGGTGGCATCATTCCTTTTTTGTCGTCAGGTTCAAGACAAGCCGAAGGATACCAATAAATTCAAACCCAGAGAACAAAATCAATAAAGGTAAACAAACTGCCTATAAGTTCCCCCCACGGAAGGRCTCTAATGCCCAATCCCACTTAAGCCCCCTTGTTCACCTGCGCTTCCCGCCAACACTTGTCCCGCTCCCCACCCACTCTAAACAATTAAAATGGCTCTCAAGCGCAAATTTGAGGTCGAGGCCGGCGACGCCTTCCCCGCTGTCCGTATTCATACCTGACTTGTCTCTGGACGCACAGTGCTGATACCGAACGTTCGATCACTAGTCCAAAAAACAACTAAAGCTTGTTCCCTTCCCAAACATTGAACCTGACAACGATGTTGCAATGTCGGAGGCTGAACCACTATATCCCGATCTATTCCACATGCGACTTCCATCAGACGCCAGCTCTATATCGTCCACCGCGTCCAACTCCCCCGACATTGAGTCGCGTAAGTTTCGTTCAGTGATGTTCATTTGACGAGTGAAATTAAGAAATTGAATGCAGCACCCTATCCTTCCTTTGACATTTATCCCTTGCCGTTCTTCAATGACGATGGCAGTGTAAACCCCTACTCTCATAGTTACTCACATTATGCGACTCAGCCGCAAAATATTGGACTTCTGCAGCCATCGAATTCTTTTCGCCACCATGGGTAGGTTTTTCGTTGAAAAGGAAAACGGGATCCGGCTGTATGCTCATCATCTCGTGTCTTGCCCTTACACTCGATCTCCAGAACCGGCTGCTCCCAAATACCAAAACTTCGTGTTGCCTGTGCCTCCGGACCCAACGGCCAACGGACTATGTGGAGTTTCTGCGAACAGTGCGGTGCTATATCAATGGTCGAAAACGACTAAACCCGAAGTATTGATCGACTTCTGAACTCAAGTATTCGCTACTCGACATTCTCATTGCTCTGACTTCAGTCTGCTTTTGTTTTGCCCTATTATCATTATTCCTGTTTCACTCCACCACCCCCTTGCCACTTATTTAACAGGAAACATGTTGAAGATTCAAATTATTACGGGTCGCCTCGACTTCGGCTGGAATTTGGCGCGTCACTCCGCTTTTTACCAACAACCCTTACCGACGCCTCGACCCACTTCGACTTCATCTTCTGGCGACAATATGTTTCACTATCATCACCTGGACTACCCGCCTTCCCAATCCTTTCTCAGTATCAGTCGCGTCGCCAACGGACGGTCACTAAAATCTGCATCATGCTCTCTTGACCTAACATCTGTTCAGTCTGTCAATGGGCTTACTTATCTTGCATGTACAATATTGTTCTTGATATTTAAAAATCAAGGGCCAACAAGCCCGCTCTCATAAATCGGCTCAAAATTTGAGCATGCAAATTTAGATGTCAATCCTAAGCTTACTCTTCAGATCTGGAAGTCAATGCGCAATGACTTGCTGTACCACACAAAACCTTTGCGTCCTGAKAATATAAAATTCAGTCAATATCACATGTCCAAAACGTGACATTAAATAGGATAAGATAGAAAGGAAGTAGGGGCAGCTTCAAATGTGCAGATGRTCGGGTAACTCTTGCAGGAATACCTGCAAATTTACACTGCTGAGGTATTCTTGCAATTGAGTAGAAGGGTACGCATGCCCAATCATTTTACTAGAGAAGTCGCCTACTTGCCCAGTTAAGRCTCATTAGAGCCGCATCTCTTCCAATGCCAATGTGTTCTATTCTATGCCCCATTCTACTAAGACTAAGAAAAGTCGCTTTACCTCAGATCCTGGTTCACATGCAAATCCATGGGAAAGACGTCGAGAGGACCCGGGTCAAACTTGGTCATACATCATGTGATGTCGACCATCCACGCATGGATATCTACTTTACATACTTACCATCATGAAGGCGGTCCGCGCCATGTTTTTAGGCCCCGTTCAACGTGGCATATAATTCCACGCATTTCCTCTGCCAAGACACAGAAATTTGCTATCATACGGACACACTTTCCACCTCTTGCGCCGCGATAAAAAGAACCACAGGAACTCTTGTCTCCAGTTTCACCTCACCGCCCGTACTCTCGGTTATCGGACAGCTGGCAAACAATGTATTCAGTCCTGGTCCTTAGTATTGACGGTGCCTCCTGTACGCTGCAACTGTTTGATAGCAGAACAAAGCTGTTCCAGGGTTTGGATCTAATGTTGAAGCTGGATGTGAGCGAAATAAGAGAACCGGAACCCTCGCAAACGCACCAGGTATCGTGATTTCTTTACTACTTAAACACAGTAAAATGATAACTAAAAAAAAAACTGAGTTTGTGTAACATAAGTGAGTCYGTGGGTCCAGGCGCACTGCGCAACGGCTCATTATTGTGCAGCGCTCGACATTTCCAATATCTAAATCTTCAAAGGCTGTATCCCGTCAGGCAAGCAGTATCCCTAGCCAACTGTGGGCTCCCAGGCAGGTAATTCATGTGATTTACCCCACTTCATCTCCATAGTCAAATTCAAATTTCGGCTGTCTAGATTTCATAGTGTACTTATTACTTAGCCGAAGAAACTATACTGGCGAACATCCTGGGTCAAGTTGCAACCATAATCCGACCCATGCATGAAGTCCAGCGACGAGGTCACGCACACTGTAAGTGGATCTCAACTCATTCGCTTCATCACACGGGTTGCGAATGGCTCCAAAGGATATTCGATTGATCCACTTGCATTCCTTCTCACGGTAGGCCTGACATTGGCTCCACAAGAGCCGGACAATTGGGCCAGTACAGGCCAGTATCAGCTTCCTAGTCCCCGTCAAGGGCGGTCTATTTATATCATCGCCTCATTTTCGTGTACGAAATACACTAGGGGCGACAATTTAAAAAGGAGGGTATATCACGTAGACCCCGCCCTATTGCCTAGCACTCATCAGCTTTGATCCCTCCCGTGCCCATGTCTTCAGACGACGTCCGAAAGGATTCCGGCAGCGTCGAAGAGCAGACTGAGAAACCGAACCTCGTGAACAATGTCAGCGCTAGGCAAGTGGAGTCCTCACTGCAATGGTTTGCTTACAGCTGTGCTGATCCGCKCCAACATAGGATCCAAAATCCCCTCTATGGGATCCCGAGGGATAAACTACTATCCCAGGTCGAGCTCTTTGCGCGCGAACGGGGGCTGGAAGAACAAACAACCCTACTGCAGAAAGGAGCCTTGATTGCGCAGAACCCATCGCACTTCGAAACCATCCCGGACCTTGATGAAGATGACAAGGAAATTATTCGCCGCGAGACAACCCGTAAGCCTGGCAAGTGTTCTCGGTTGCATCTTGATCTCATTTAGGCCTGTGTAGACAAATGGTCCCAGCCACGCGATTTATACTTCACTGTGATCTTGTGTTCCATCGCAGCAGCGGTGCAGTACGTTATGGTTCTTTGGCGGAGGATTGATGTTTCACTTATCTTCTTTGCAGGGGCTGGGATCAAACTGGGTCCAATGGGGCCAATCTATCTTTCCCAGATGAGCTCGGCATAAGTACGGCTCCCTCTGATCCGAATGCAAGCACCAATCAATGGATCGTTGGCTTCGTCAATGCCGGGCAAGTGCCTATTGTGGTTTTCCGAAGTGTATTGGTTACCATGCCACTGACACCGCGTACTTGATTCTAGACCCTACATTGCGTCCTGTTTGATGGGATGTTGGTTAACTGATCCTCTGAACAACTTCTTCGGGCGTCGCGGCACAATCTTTATATCTGGCATTTTTTGYACCTTCTCGGTGATCGGCTCTGGGTTCGCCCAAACATGGCCCCAGCTTTTAGTGAGTCTAGCTCCAGCTACACCAAAAACAGAGATCAGGTTTGAAAGCGCAAGCATAGATTTGCCGTTTGCTGCTCGGACTTGGAATGGGTTCCAAAGCATGTACGGTACCGGTCTACGCGGCTGAAAATACGCCAGCGAATATACGTGGTGGTCTTGTGATGTCTTGGCAGATGTGGGTAAGTATCGAGGTTGTCAATAGCCTTCCAAGGTGGTTCACTCATCCGAACGAAGACAGCATTTGGTATATTTTTAGGATTCTGTGCCAACTTGGCCTTGTATCGGGCTGGGGATATTGCTTGGCGCCTGCAGCTCGGATCTGCTTTCTTACCGGCAGTCCCCCTTGTTGTCGGCGTTTATTTCTGCCCCGGTAAGTGAGATACAACGCAAGTGCGTTGGAGCTCAACTAATAAGGGATATAGAGTCTCCTCGTTGGTTGATGAAAAAGGGCCGATACCATGAAGCTTATGAATCATTTAAGCGCTTAAGGAACGCGGAGCTGCAAGCCGCTCGAGATCTCTATTATGTGCATTGTCAATTGGAGGAAGAATTTATGGTTATCAAAGGATCCACTTACGTCTCGAGGTTTTTGGAACTATTTACTGTTCCTCGTGTGCGGCGTGCGACTTTGGCCAGCTTTGTCGTGATGATCGCCCAGCAGATGTGTGGCATCAACATCATTGCCTTCTACTCGTCAACGATTTTTGTTGAAGCTGGATACTCCATAAGATCTGCCCTCTTTGCCTCCTTTGGATTTGGATTGGTCAACTGGGTTTTTGCCTTCCCAGCCGTCTGGGTAGGTTGTTAACTGACATTCCGTACATTTCATCCGCTGATAGTACTCAGACCATCGATACATTTGGAAGACGAAATCTTCTCTTGTTTACTTTCCCAAACATGGCCTGGACTTTGCTGGCAGCAGGGTTTTGCTTCTTGATCCCGGGCACGAACGCTGCTCGTGTTCCCTTGATCGCACTTTTTGTCTTTCTATTCGCCGGTAGGTTTGGGGTTGTCATATGATTATGACATTGCCTGACTCCTGTTCCGTAGCCTTCTACTCTCCCGGAGAAGGTCCTGTGCCATTCACATACTCTGCTGAGGTGTTCCCATTGACTCATCGCGAAATGGGAATGTGAGCCTTTGCCTTTTTTGTCTTGGCGCCGGATCGAATCTGACACCCTTCGAGGTCATGGGCAGTGGCTACGTGTTTATTCTGGGCCTCTGTGTTGTCCCTCACCTTCCCCCGCATGCTTGCTGCGCTTAGCCCAACTGGAGGTGTGTGTGACTCGCAGTCTTTGGAACACCACTGGACCCATTGTATTTTCTTCAGCATTCGGCTTCTATGCTGGCCTAAACATGGTAGCATTCGTGATGATCTTTTTCCTCATGCCTGAAACAAAACAGCGCACCTTGGAGGTAGGGAATCTGACTTTGTTTTAATGCAATTCCTTACACAATCTCACTAGGAACTTGATTACGTCTTTGCTGTACCGACAAGCAAGCATGTTAACTATCAACTCAAGAAGTACCTACCGTATTTCATCAAGAGATGGGTACTCTTTCGCAAGAATGTCGAGCTCGAGCCCTTGTATGATTTCGCGCAGGTCGAGTCGATAACCGTCTTTGAGAAGGGTGTTGGCCATTAGTACAGCACTGTACATTAATGATAAACGATATTGATCGTGGGAACCTGGAATGGGTGATGTCATGTACAGTCGGGCTGAACGCGCGCCTRTGAGATAAACATAACCTTCTGCCCGCTGGCTGGAGCCTCACAGCCGGCTGCACCACTCCTATTCCGTTTGGAAAGGAACTGAACCATGCTTTCCCTCTTAAAAGACGCAGTCCAGCCCGGGAGCAATTTAGCTCTTGCCCTCCCCCTCCCCCATCTCCCCCAACATGTTACATCCCTCCGACTCAACTCGCCCGGTTACTAGTGACGTTGCCCTTGAAAAGGGAAACGACTCTGCAAATAAACAGGACTTTTCTGTTTCACTCGTCGAAAACTCTAGCACCTCCCAGGACGATGAGATTGCCAATCTCAACGCCAAACTGGCAAACCCGCTGGCGGGTATCTCCCACGAACAATTGATCTCAGACGGGGAACTATTCGCTCACAAGCATGGGCTCAAGGACCTAGCGGAGCTCTTCAAAAAGGGCGCACTGGTAGCTCARGACCCRTTGGCCTTCGACAGATTACCTCTCCTTACGGATGAGGATAAGCAGGCCYTGCGCTATGAAATCACTCACAAGTGGAGCCAACCTAAAATGCTCTACTATCTTGCTGCTTTATGTTCAGGTGGGTTCTGCGTTCATGATATTCCCAAAGAGAACTCACGCCATTGGTTACCCTAGTYGCTGCTGCGGTCCAAGGCGTCAGTACCCGCGATATTTCATCACAGAATCCTCCTCATCATGACCGCTGTAGATGGATGAATCAGTCATCAATGGCGCAAACCTCTTCTTTGCTCCACAGTTCGGAATCAAYCCACGCGGCGGAACCCCCCAGCAAAACTCCAAAAATCAGTGGCTGTTAGGCCTCGTCAATTCTGCGCCTTATGTGAGCACTACCTACCATCGTCATCGTACTTTCTCTCACGTTTGATATTCAGCTGTGTTGTGCAGTATTGGGCTGTTGGTTGACAGGACCGGTACGTGGTACAGGTCTCCCTTTCCTAGAACTTGATTTGATCCCATTTCCAGCTGAACCGTCGGTTCGGACGGAGGGGAACTATTTTTATCACAGCTCTCTTCTCCTTCCTTACGTGCATTTGGCAAGGAGTCACAAATTCATGGCCCCACCTTTTTGTGGCTCGTTTTGTGCTCGGTATTGGYATCGGCCCGAAGAGCTCCACAGTACCCGTGTATGCCGCCGAATGTGAGGATACATTCAACCCTCCGCGCTATGGCTCACAATCCCTACCCCTCCACAGGCGCTCCTCCGGCCATACGCGGGGCCCTGGTAATGATGTGGTACGCATCAACTTGGTCGGAYYAWGGTCAAACATTCTCACAAGATCTTAGGCAAACGTGGACAGCTTTTGGCATTATGCTTGGTTTCGTTGCCGATCTCGCATTTTACAAAATTCCCAACAAACCYCATATCGAAGGATTGAACTGGCGGTTAATGCTTGCGAGTGTAAGYTATTCTCCATAGCAGGAGCATGAGGCAGTCAACGAAATAAWTTTCCCACAGGCTGGCTTACCTGCTTTATTCATCGTAGTGCAAGTTTTCTTCTGTCCCGAATCGCCTCGATGGTACATATCCAAAGGACGTTACGACAAAGCTTACCAGTCATTGTCTCAGTTACGCATGCATCCCCTTCAAGCTGCCAGAGATTTATACTGTTTGTTGAACTTCCCACTTTCTCAACGACATAAGCTCATCATCTTCAAGACATGCATGTTCTCCTCGAGGCGGAAGGCGAGATGGATAGAGGAAGGAGCAAATTCTTAGARTTGTTCACGGTTCCTCGGAACCGGCGCGCTACAACGGCTTCCCTCATTGTGATGTTCATGTGCGTTTAATCATCCCTCCGTAATGGATAGGAACTGATCTATCTGCCATAGGCAACAATTGTAAGGAGTGGCGCTCATTAGGCCGGTGTTACATACTTACTCATCTCAATCAGCTGTGGTGTTAATGTTATTGCCTATTATTCGGTGCGTTCCACCTTATTTCCAAGACATAGTACTCAATAAGCTTGTGCCAAAATCTAGTCCGAAATCTTTACAGAAGCCAACTTTTCCGAAATTCAGGCGCTACTGGCGTCGTTTGGTTTCGGAGCAATCAACTTTCTATTCGCATTTCCGGCAATTTATACCATTGATACCTTCGGGCGGCGTAACCTTCTGCTCACAACATTCCCTTTGATGGCGTTATTCCTTCTGATGACTGGTTTTGCCTTGTATGTGATCTTTGTGATCTTAACAAGTAGCGATCTTGGTGCTGAGAGTTTCCCGTCTTCAGCTGGATACCACAGTCTTCGCAAGCTCATCTGGCAGTAATCGCGCTCGGTATATACCTTTTCGGTATGGCCTATTCCCCCGGCGAAGGGCCCGTCCCATTCACGGTCAATTTGCCATGTTGATCTCCTTGCCATCCAAACTGATTGTTGCTGCAGTACTCTGCCGAAGCGTTCCCCCTGTACGTCCGRGATATAGGAATGAGTCTCGCCACCGCCACCTTATGGTTCTTGTGAGTTGATGTCCTCGATAATTGGGTTGAAGTACTTATCAATTACCAGTAATTTCGTGATCTCTATCACGTTCCCCCCACTTCTTGGTGCCTTCAAGCCACAGGGTAAACTACAATTTCGAAATTGTTGAGCGATTCTCTAATTGACGTGACAGGTGCCTTCGGCTGGTATGCCGCTTGGAAGTGAGCACAAGTTTACTCAGAYATGCGGTTTTCGATGCACCTGATTAACCCCGTCTGCAGTATGGTTGGATTCTTTGCAGTGTTGTTATTTGTTCCCGAAACCAAGGCATTATCACTGGAAGAACTTGACCAAGGTTTCTGTTCCTTGATTTCAATCGACAAGCCACCACCACTGACTTGTCCTGCAGTCTTCAGTGTCCCCACGCGAGTACACGCAGCCTATCAGATCAAGGCGCTCCCCCATAATATCAAGAAATACATTTTCCGAATGAAAGTGCCAGATTTACCACCACTCTACCGACACGAAGGACACACGACGGACATGAAATCCGATATGCCTGTAGCGTAGGTCACCCTTGTTCTGCGTACCTCTCCTTTCCGTAATATGTATAGTACAAGCTATATAGTACCTTGTAATTTAATGTGGCCTCGGGTGCTTGTACAGGCGTGGGAAGAACATGCTGCAGATGCGCCGGATGCACAGCAACCGCACAACCTTCAGTCTAATTACTTGCCGCAAGAATGAGCCAAACAACTCTCCTCCAATACGAGGCACCATGTATGTTGCCGCCCYGTCCCATCAACGCCAGCTATCCCCACCATGTTTACTAAATCGCAGGGCCTGTGCATAGCTTGGACTGGTGCAAGACTCCTGCGCCTGGCCAGCAACACCGCAATAAGTCTGCCTTTCGCCTCGGAATCGCATCCTTCGTCGACAACTACCAGAATCATATTGCCGTCGTAGGGCTCCAGGATGAGCACGTGCTTGTCGAGGACGACTTCACCGATTATCCAGATTTTGTCACTCTCGTTGAAACATACCATGGGTACCCAGCCACTAGTCTCCAATGGCAACCCGCCTCTGCCGCGACCCACGCCTGGTCCCAAAAGTCCTCCAGCACAGAACTTTTAGCGACTACTGCRGACGCCCTACGCGTTTGGGAGTACAGCAGCGACGGGCCCACGAATGTATCAAGTTATGTCGGACGTCAACCAAGTAATTCTGGGCATCATACGCTGAATATGAAGACCGCTCTCTCTGGCGTACGTTATTCCCTCTGATCGACGAACGATGTTTTCAATTTATTATTTTAGCAATCTAAAGTACAGAGTCAGTCGACCGGTGCACCTCTGACCAACTTCTCGTGGAATGAGAAATCACCGAGCCTCATCGTTACGTCCTCGATCGACACAACGTGCACAGTCTGGAACATTGACACATCCACCGCCATCACCCAGCTTATTGCGCACGACCGAGAAGTTTACGACGTCGCATGGCTCCCAGGCTCTACTGATATCTTTGTCTCTGTTGGTGCAGATGGTAGTCTCCGTGCGTTCGACCTCCGCGCTCTCGATCACTCAACTATCTTGTACGAAACCCCTGCACCCAAGAACCTACCCGCACCGTCAACCTCCCCCTCGGCCTCCGCACGTCCTCCAACCTCCCCACTCCTAAGGATAGCCTTCAATCCCCTGGATTCGAACTACATGTCAACGTTTCACATGGATGGCTGTGATATTCAAATTCTCGACATGAGAAGTCCAGGTCAGCCTGTCATGGAGCTGAGGGGCCACATTGCTCCGATAAATGCGCTCGGATGGGGTTCAGCTGACCAGCCCCTGCTCGCGACAGCTGGTGAAGCGCTCACTATTCCCACCGTTTTGCCACAGATCTAATACATATTGTAGCCGATGACTGTCAAGTGTTGCTCTGGGATCTGATGGACCACGCCCAAGGAGGTGCGGTCTCACCCCGGAGCGCGAGCTCACGACTCAATTCTCCTCGCCCGGACGCAAAAAAGAAAATTATCACAGAGCCTGTGATGTGTTATACCGCCGCAGGCCAAGTCACCAACTTGGCTTGGTCGTCGCAAATCCAGGGAACAACCCTTCCCAGTGGACTGACCACTACCACAGGCGAGTGGCTGGCGATTTGTTCAGGTAAAAGTATGAAGGCTCTCAAAGTGTAGTTATAAGTAGACCTGGGGATTCTACGATACGTTCACTAGAACCTTTTTTTTTTTCAGTAGTGATGTAGATGAATTTGTACCTCATGAGTATGTAATACCCACATATGAGCATCAGTTGGCCTATATAACCTTAGGCATCTTTCTTAGCGTTCTTGGCACAATCTAAAAGTCGAGTTGCTGCGTTTATCTGACGCATTGACTGGATCAGGAGTGCTAGTATACATGCATAGGTCAGTGCACTAGACGACGGACACAAGAGAGAAATAGACTCACCAACAGGGGTAATCAACCATAATCCATTYAAGCCTACAAAATACACCCAAAAGTACAGAAACTCAGGTCGGCTATCTGGACACCCTTGGACAATCGTCGTGGTATAATACAACGCATTCCCATACATGTGCGCAAAGCACATCAGCGCAGTCCATATGTGGCGTGAAGAGAACCGGTATGCTGTCGCGACGGCGATGTAAAAACATAGGGGGCCCCATACAGTCTACAAGTTATCCTGCATGAGATCACCTTGGTTGAGTGTTTGTGCGGCATGATGTACTTACCGCTGTTATGGTTTCTACGGCCAGAACGAACGGATCAGAATGGAGGTACCGCGAATCGGATTTTGCATATTCTTTCCATTCTTGAGAGATGATATCCGTAAGGGACGCGAGTGTGCGATGGTTCCGGACAAAATGGCCTGGAGATGACGCGTTGTTCTGAGTTCATRYGCTCCACCTCAAGRAGGATTCGAAATTACCTTCGAAAAATACGTGGATACAGCCACCTGATCTATTGTGAGCGCTGACTGCAWGTTTCAAGTATTGTAAATCGCCCCACAAGAAACGAACCAAAGCGTTGTCAGTCGCTCGGCCAGTGTAAGCCTYCGAGGAGCAAGCCAAGCAAGTGTGCTGACCGTCACCAGCGACAGTGAGATTAACCATRCTGCTACAAGTTCCACAGTTGAACGTGTATTTGGCGTGTATCCCTCCAAGTRTAGGCTCTGGGGATAGTATGGATGCGAGGGGCTCATAATTTGGACRGGTCGRGTTGGTATACGAAAAGYTCTCAGGGTCTTRTTAGTACTGGCATACTCACTYTGGCTGCWTAGGCGCCTGACCAAATATCCAATAGTTATGGCATTGCAAACCCTAAAGCAAAWAMAAAARSARMARKWWTWA
>JAECYV010000005.1:210858-303561 GCA_023014305.1 Lepiota subincarnata
CAGRGAGGGAAAACTTACACAATTCCAGCGGTTTGGAGAGTCGACAAGAAACCGCARATCATAGCAGAGAGGGCGATGCGAGCTATGACCTTGCCACGGGAAGGGGCRAGAGCRCCRAGYACACCAATTTGGATACCGAGGGAGCCAAGRTTRGCGAAACCACAAAGSCCATACGACACAATGGTGTAGGCGCGAGGGGTGAAAGGGTTGTCCCCTTTGGTGATGTCCCGAAGGTTAAGGTATGCCGCAAATTCATTGGCAACGAGCTTGGTAGCAAAAAGCTGGGAAACACGCAAGATCTCGGCGCGGGGAGTCCCGAGCAGRAAYGTAATGGGATAGAAGATGTAACCGATGATGAGTTCAAGTGTGAGATGGTGGATCCCAAAACCCCGCCCGATCCAGGTCAAAAGTCCGTTGATGCTRGAACAAATGCGTCAGCATTGAGTTAACTGGGATCGTAGCCTGACTGACGTTGCAACAAGACTCAGGACCGTCAATACATTAGTCCTTTTGGCGCTTCAGCAAACATTCTCTCSCCCTAACGAATAACTTACAAAATTTGACCAGCAACGATGAGGCCAAAGACGGCGCCTTGGCTGAATGCGTGGAGAGCATTWGCCTGGAGAAATAAATTAGTAATTAAAAATACGAAAGGGATTATGCCGAACTAACTGGKCGCTTTTCTTTCCGTTCGCCACGGTCGACAGTGACACGACCACGGGTAACAGGCTCTTCAAGCTCCGGACACCGTATCTTACTAATTGCAATAGAGGCGGGAATACTCATGACCGAMGAGGTGACTAAGTTCTCAGGAGGCACGCCAAGGCCGATGTAAGCCGTAAGCACGGAACCAGCAATGGTGGAAAATCCYGAAGTCATGGTCAAATCTGCAAATGGGTTTCGGTGAAGATGATCAAGGTGCACAACAGAGCACCACTAACGAAGCTCAGAAACAGTCATAACTAAGCGAAGAATTAGCAATCTGAGAGAGCTTTCAAGTTCGAGTCAACTGGACGTACGGTCGACATAGGGCCTGACAAGACAAGCCGATTCTCCTAAATAACATATTCAACAAAGGTATGACTTGTTTTGGGAACCCTAAGCAACCTTGTCCGATCCAAGGCGAAGCAGCAGCAACAACAGCCTCTGCGCCYGAGACATTCATCAGCTTGAAGAAGAACCAGGCGCTAAAGGACCTCAGGAAATGGTTAACATATGGAAAGAAACGTCGGCCTCACAAATGTTTAATGATCCACTGCATGACACCGAGGTAATACATCATCTGGACGAAAGCGACAAAGAATATAATGGAACCAAGCTATGAATGTTCTGGTCAGCCAGCTATCATCTGAAGCCCGTGGAGAGAAAAACCACATACGGTGTTGACGAAAAACCAATGTTTGGCAGTGACATCGGGGTCGAAGAAGAAACCAGATCCAGCATTAGCCTGTACCAAAAAGTCGGCAGCGAGCGTCGCAATCCAACGAAAGATAGAGAAGCCAGCATTAGTTTTGAGCACGAAGAGSGCGATAGCTTGTTGCAAGAACAGGCCGACAATAACAGTTGGCCTTTTTCACAAAAACTCAGATCCRTCCCCGTTTAAAACACATGAACGACACACCAAGGAATCTGGCTTCTGTCAGACGAGGTAACCCAAAAACCGCATTGGAAGAGGAAAAGCCCGAGGACCGAGATTGCACGATCACCATACGTGGTGTTCTGTATGGAGCATGATTAAAAGCAAATGCATTACGAAGACAGGCTCTTACGGCTTGGAGAGGGAAGCCGAAAGCGGAGCCAAAGACAATCCCAAGCAAGCAGAGCCACCCAAGACCCAAGCGCGCTCGGTACGGAAGTTTGAAGAATGGGCGCTGGACAACAGGTTCCCAAACAGCGCTCACCGGATTTGCGACGATGGAGCTAGGGACAAAGCGGAAGACAATGATGCTGGTTGATGGTTAGAGYTRTGCGGTATGAAAGATGGACGAATCYCAAACTGACAGGATGAAGGCCCAAGCAAACAGTGTTTGCACCACCCTAGGGAACTGAGCAATGAGATTCTCAAGAAAATGCTAGTCAAACATACCATCGACCTCGAGTAGCAGGCAAGATAGTTGCGCTAATCCACCAGCCTAAGATAACAGCAGCCAGGGCAAACAAAATATACGTCCGATACGTCTTGTGAAAAGCACTGCGCTTCTTTTCTTCGGAATCCTCGACCAGGACCTCTGGATCGTTGACCACTTTGCCGTCGTTAGACAAGGACGAGCGGCTCCGATTTGCGAGCTCCTTTTCTCCCACATTGGTAACAAGAGCACCTTGTACGGGGGAAGATGACATGTTTTCCCGAGCGGCGGGCGAAAGGGCAACAGGAAGGCGGCGACTGGGRAACTGTGGAGGAAAGGGACCACAAGAAACCAGAGCCGGTGGGGTTGAGCTAATTATTGAACTCCAGGGCGWTAAAGCATCGGTGGGCCATGTGCTCCATCAAGGCCTTCCCGTCCGGAGAACCCACACCGGTTACTAGCTGGGGTAATTCAGATAAGAAGGTTGTCTATTGTCACTGCAGGAGATTCCCGGCTCAGGCGGCGACCCCTCAGCTTAGCTTCGCGCCCGACACCGCGCTCTGCATCCATGGGCCCTTTGTCGGCTGCAGGCTCCTAGTACCCCGCGCATGTCATTGAACACTCAATTGCGCCCTAAGTTCTGAACCTTGACCCCGCTTAATGGAGACTGCACTTGTGCTTCCATGTGCGGTGATCCATAAATGCCCTGGCTGTCAGTCAAAATTTTACCCACWWGACCCAGGACAGCGGAGGAAATAAGTATAGAGTGCACCGCTTCCCTCAGAGGTTTTTCGTGTGAAGTATTGCAGGAGGGTGATCGTGCAGTTCATTTGTACAAAAGTATTGATGGACTCGGTGCGATGACCGAGACCGAAACCGGTGAATGATGCGCGCGGCCGCCAGGGTGGGATGCCACGGAGAGGACGCTATGTGTGTGTCGTGTGATACCCGGTGGTACCGCGTGTCCAATGGACCAATGTGTCTCTTGCTAGTTTACTGTCGAGCAATCAAGCGATATGTTTCCATCAACAGCCCGTCAGGGACACTGGCATAAGCGAAACATAGCTCCGTTTGGTGTTTTAGATGTGCTATCGCAATACCCTCGCGAGTGAATTATATCACACATAAGGCCTTCAAGGCTTCCAGGTTGGTGCATGTACCGCATTGGACATCGAAAAAGAAAAAGTACTGSATAGGACACTGTGTGCTACAAAGCTGATGGCCTTCGTCGCACAAATCTTCTCCACCCAAGGTTCTAATACGACGTGCCTGGCCGAATAGTGTATGTGATTCATTAATCGCGGTCGACTCTCAAATGAACACAAGCTGTCAGGGAAGAATTGACGGTGTGCTTGCGCGGGTATCATCGCAATGCGAGCTTTGTTGGCTTGTGTGCATCATTGTAAATGGATGTCTTTTCACGGGGAGTGATGCAACGGGGTGTCGCTCGGTAAAGCCCTAAGCAGGCGGTAACACATTGATGGCGGTTAGTCAGATTTATTGAAGACGTGACTAGTGGATGATARTTCAATGACGTTTTGCTGAATACTTTACGTATTTGAACTTCATGTTGCTTTCACTACTCTCCCTTCATGGCTGCGCAGCTTTCCTCCTTGCTGCAGCCTTTGTAATTCCGTCCCCACGTCCCCTTGTCCTCTGGCATGGGTTAGGTTTGAAGTCCTGCGCACTGCCAGCTTTTGCAATTGCTGACCTTTGATTAGGGGACTCGCATTCTTCCCCAGGAATGCTCGAATTCATGTCGCTCATCAAGGACGTTCACCCTGGCATTTTCATCCATTCGATATTCATTGACCAGGACCCAAATGAGGATCGAAAGGCCGGGTTTGTAGGTTAATGCGCAGCTTGTCTAGAGGACCCGGGTCTTATCTTTTCCATAAGTACGGAAATATTAACCAGCAACTCGAAATTGTTGCGGAGCAGCTGGCTTCAATCCCCGAGCTGGAGCATGGGTTCGATGGGATTGGCCTCTCGCAAGGTCCGTTCTTGGCATCCTTGTGCCGCTTGGTCGGTTGACGTTRGTTTGACGTGGATYAAGGTGGCCAGTTCCTTCGAGCCTACATAGAGCGATACAACCGTCCACCCGTGAACAATCTCATTACGTTTGGTGCTCAGCATATGGGCGTTTCCAATATACCGCCGTGTCGTCCATATGATTTTCTGTGTCAAGTTTCCCGTCGAGCAGCTCTGGGTGCTGTATATACTTCTTGGGCCCAGAACAACCTCATCCAAGTAATGTTGATTCGTCATATTCAGCAATTATTTACATATTCATTAACTAGGCCCAATACTACCGGGATCCAAGCCAATATGAGACCTACCTCAAGGCCAATCAATTCCTGACATCCGTCAACAACGAGGTCGAGGAAACGCGCAACAAGACATATGGGCGAAACCTGGCGTCTCTCAATAAGCTTGTTCTGGCGATTTTCACGGAGGACAAGACGGTGATGCCCAAAGAGAGCTCCTGGTTCGGATCGGAAGAGATCCTAGGCGACAGTGGCGCACTCGGCATTGACTCGTCTGACCAGCAACCACTTGTCTCTGGGAAGACGATCGTTCCAATGAGGGAGCAGCGGCTCTACGTCGAGGACTGGATAGGGCTGCGGAAATTGGATGAAGAGGGTCGAGTGGTCTTTGAGGCGTGTGTTGGGGAGCACATGGAGATGGGTGGCTGCTGGGAGGACATAGTTAAGAAATACACCGGATAAAGTAGAATACATCACGTGATGCTGGTTCCGCGAGTCCGCTCGCAAGTCTCAGCTGGCCAGGCTCAGTGACTCTCTGCGCGGGCAGTCCCATGGATACCTCCTCCTCCTCCACCACCCCGCAGCCACCCCCCAGGCTGAGGGTCCTGAGACCCCCTCACTCCGGGCGGCCGGACGGCGCAAACACCTCGACTGCCTCTTCCCTAGCCGGCCCCTCGCGTCTTCCGGACCTCACTCAGCTGGCTGATCTCAATCTGGGTGATATACGCGCACCTCAGGGGCTTACCGACGATGACGAGGAGCTGGACCAGCAYCCTACTCCCAGAGTTAACACCGCTCCTCTTTCTGCCCCCGCCGCGTCCAGCAGTGACAAACTTGCTGACCGCCTGCGCGCTCTCATCACCCTCGTCCCTAATGGTTCTGGCTCGCGAGGCACRCCCACTTTACCGCGCCCGCCGTCGCCCACTTTCTTTGAGTCGGACTTCGAGGGGGACTCAGCTGCACCCACGCMCAGCTTCGCTCGCGAATATTTACGCGGCATCTTCTCCAAGCCGCTTCAGGATCCTGGGGACACACCGCAAAAGGGTAGACAGAGAAGGAACTCGGATGGTGGTGCTCGAGAGCTTGATGCAAGTCCTGCAGCTTCTAGGAATCGGAAGGGGAAACGAAGAAGTCTCAGTGATGAAGAGGGAGAAAGCCCGGCAAGTAGGTCACGGCTTGTTGAGTTGTCTATTTATTCTGCTCACAGAACTACAGAGTCCGGAAGTCGGAATTCCCCTCGCGATATGTCCTCTCAACGCACTATTCTTCGACATTCGCGCAAAACAGACGCCGTAGAATTTCCTCTCAAATCTATCTCAGGTTCGCGGTCTGTGTCTGGCGCGCGTGCACTCTGACCAAAACTTTTCTATCTAGCCGATGACAGCGATGATGTGGAAGCCTCTCCGGCTCCCAACAGAATTAGTCCTCCCAATGCAACCAGCACTCCGTTGCAATCTCTTCGTCTTTCCCAGAACTCGGGGTTTCCGCTGCATTCAAGTCCGTAATATGTATGGCTTCAACAAGACTAACCTTATTCACTGTCAAAGGTAGATCTCTTGGATCAAGATTCAGAAATGCAGCGAGCTTTTGGTCAGCTTGATAGCTTCGATGAATCGTCGGCGTATCAACAAAACTCCCGTCCGTGCTAAATCCGGCTCATTCTGAACGTTGACTGATATTTTGACTCTTTATTAGGTGAAGCTGATGTACGGCCAACCTCTCAAGACAGTGGATCGCCCGTTGGACCGGCGCCCTTGGGAAAGGCGGCATATACCCCAAGGCTCCCAAGAARGAGCCTAGATTCTCGTGATCCCTGTTAGTCTTTTCCAAAAKATTGGCGTCCTGCACCTCATGACACCCAATTTAGCTTCTCGTTCGAGCTTCACGCCCCCACTCCTAAAGCCTAACCGTAKGTCGTCTGCCCTCGCCTTGCTTCCTAAACTCAGTCGTTGGCAGTCCGCAATGRCCACCMGGATCGCCATGACGAAGCTAAYAATAGCGTAAGGAAACAAGGAATCTCATCTCATAGRTCGACRGCGCCCCATTTAAAACATAAGAGCTCCTTGCAATTTTCGGATCAGTCCAGCTCTATGTCATCRTCTGATTGTGCGCGTATAGTTGTCTGGTMAAATGCCAGTGCTAATTTTGTCTTAGATGCCGAGAGGATCAGAGAGTTTGAACAGGAGAGGAATCATGGGCGAGAGCGCGAGTGGAATAAGCCGCWCACTAAGACTACTCGTCCCGGCGGCAACCCTCCCACATATTCTCCGAGGTCTGATTATCGTTCGCGAACGTCAAGTGTTTCAAGCCTGGAACCACCTCGGTCCGGTTCTGCCCTCTCAAATGTGTCYATAGACTCGGTCGATGTTCCYGGGACCAGACCGAGGCCTGGACTGAACGACAGGCCGCGTACGCAAAGCCTTCTAAATACCCCCCGCCCGGGCTCAGCACTCTCAAATAAATCTCCCACAGTCCAAGACTTTCCTCAGGGACTTCGTCGGCATCATTCTCTGACTTCCCGAGCGGATTCTCCCTCGGGATCTTCTGTGGATAGTGGCAACCGAAGTGAGGAAATTCAAGCCGRGGCCGTGCACGAGAGGGAAAGAAACTGGAATGCTCCCCRTCCGAAATGGCACCGTCACTCTYTGACCAGCACACCCATCCGTCCMGTGTCACCCATCCCTTCTAAACAGTCACCGTCATCTCACTCTCCYTCTCAGCATCGGGACCGAACTGAAGTCCCGACATCTACTGCGCTGAGAGATACATYCAATACTTCTCGATTTGACTCTAAATCAGAACACTCCTCGAGGTTGAAAGGGGTGCCTTCATCCTCCTCGGCGGAATCGCATCGAAGCAGTCCCCTTCTAAGTAYTCGGTCCCCTCATACTTCTCGTCTATCTACAGCTACTACTAGCACCCCGGCGCGCCCTAGGTCACCGCTCTCAAGGCCYGCTTCCCRCAGCAAGTCACTTCTCCCCGTTCCTTCCAATCGCAACCATAGGTCAAAAACCGAAAGTCACAAGCCTATCCCCGACGTTCAGGTCGAGAATGAACGTAATATGCCGCCAACACTGTCTGCGCCTTCCTTCTCTCATGGGACAAATAGCAAATCGTTGTCTCAGCACTCAATGGAATTAACTGAGGCCTACAACGTACATGAGCCAAGTTCTGTGTTGCCCTCGTTTTCCGATACCATGCATCGCATCCCGATCCCGAACAATGATACAATGCACACCACTTCACTTCTCGGACCTAATGACTCACGGGCGGTCGTGGAAAGCGATCCCGATGCGGCTGATGRAGGTGAGCTGTGGCTTGGTTTTGGTGTCATAATCCGTAACTCATCCATATTCCCTCAGATATGCTGGCACAGGAACGGACACCTACCCTTCAAACCATCAATCCGCCACCCGAAGTAAATTACCCACAGGCCTCCTCGTACTCTAGCGAAACCCATGAAGRCGTTTCTCCAAGGCAAGAAGCGGTGCTTCCTCCTCAAGATTTTCAGCCCACGGATCCAGACCAATCCTCTGTTCACTCATTCTTATTGACACCTCCTCGATCCCGCCAGTCATCTTTGAGCAGTATGAAACCCGAGTTCCAAACGCCCCCACCTCCTACAGCTCTCCCTGATTTACCTAGACCACCGTTGTCTGTTTCAGAAGATGAAATCGAGTCGGGTTTACACTTGGGGACCACCCGAGCTAACGAAGCAGYCGATGGAAATAGAAAGGACAATCTTACTGCTTTCCAGACACCCAAGCCCCCTGGGGCCTGGTTTGCTACACCTGCGCCCCCTTTCCGAAACCATGTGGTTCMAARGAGCTCAAGAGATGGGTTCGCTGATTCAACAGACGATGATCTACCCGATAGTGCCCCTCATTTACGATCACATTTTCCTCAGACTCCTGCGCCACCAGGTGGTTGGATGAATACGCCAGTGCTACATGGAAACGCGCCCATAGACCCGCAGGGACAGGAGTCAATTCTCAATGAGGGTGGCCTCAATACCCCAGTGGCATCTCTTGGGAAGAATAGTATTTTGTCTTTCAAGACTCCGGCCCCTCCCGGCGCGTGGGCAAACACCCCCGGCGCAAGGAAGAGTATCTTAAAAGTCAGATTCGAAACGGGCGTGGATGACCACGCTAGTGGTTTCTCCGATACTCAAAAAAACATAGTCGGCCAACCACAGACAAATGGATTGTCTGGTACTACATTGGAATCACGCACCACTACCCCTGAACCAGTTATACCTGCGACTCCACCTTCGAAAAGTCCTCGGAAGCACCGAAGRTCGCCGGGCATACGGATGGTTGACGCTTATGGTAACGAGCGGACGGACGATGGGGTTCGCAAACGCGACGCTCCCAGTCCCACGCCCCAGACACCCCGGAGCCGCGGTGCAATTCGRATTGTCGACGCTATGGGTCAGGAGGTCCAGGAGGAAGAACAGTCAAGTGAGGCTGTTGGTGGACACACAGATCTCCCGAGTCAAGACACGCCAATGAGCCATACAGAGGTTTTACAACGTGTCCGGCAGGGTATCTTGGAGTTGGCCGATGGGATTGAATCACTGGACTTGTACGTTTTCGTTCCTGGGACTTTTTTCATAGCTGACGAAAACGTTATCTATAGAACGAGCTCAACCCAGGGTGCTGACAATGATCGCATCAAAGAGCTGGACGAAGTTTCTCGTGCCTCAAGGCAGTCGAGGGAGCGTTTGGCACGAGATATGCACACAGCAGAAGCAGAATTACGTCGCCGGGTTCAACAAAAGGTGCGTGGCTTTTGTTACGCGTGGTTTTTGCGACCTAGTGACTTTGTACCCTTCTAGGTCGTCTCTACAAACCGCTGGTCAGGCCAAGTTACTAGRAACCCCTGGCTCCTGTTTCTCGTTGGGTCACTGCAACTCGTTCTCGTTTTCGTCATGTACCGGTAAGCCAATAGCCAACCGATACATCGATTTTTCTCTTATTTTGCTGTAGCGCCTCTGTCCTGCGAGCGCGCAAGATGTTTCTCACGAACTACTACGATCCATTTAATCCAGACTTATTCCTATATACCACACGCCCGGATACCCAATATGCTACACCAATGACATCATGGAGCTTGGTTACGCAGGCTGCTCGCAACGGTAATCTAACAGCCTTTACAGGGGCATTTCGCGAAAATCTATCGGTCCTTATCAAAGGGTGGCACCAGCAACTATGGGATGTGTGGGGAGATGACCCCAGCCGAGCGATTGGAGTTTGGCCACCTACGTAGTTTACATGTCTCCTATGTTCATTTATTGTCGCTATGTCTCTGTATTACACGCCGCCATGCATTTTGCGCCCCTCYATTGAGCCGATCTGCAGTGGGTAGTAAGTAAAYAATTCACACGCCATTAAACAATATATTGGTCCCGAGCAGCCTCACCCGTCCAGGTCCTCGAAAAAAGTCCTCGGGCCCCACAGGTTTGAATTGACTCCACGTATGTACAGAACGAGTATCCATTTGCATCAGCTCATGACGAGTAGCGTGGGACCCTCTTTCCTTCACGGCTGTTGCTTGGGCCGATGATCAACCCACTGGTCGMCTCCTCACAGGCCCGGTCATCACTCTTCTTCTGCCTTGTCCTCCCTTGCTGCTCACAGGATGGAAAGCAAAGAGGCCCTGCCTCCAGAAAAAGCCCTCCACCCCCTTTCTATACCTCTGCTGAAGGAGCAGGACTTTGTCCCCCAGCCTCGTTCCAGGACTGCGACTCCACCCCCAGAACAGACCCCAAAAGATGACTCGGATATAACGGAGACGAACTCKTCAGACGAGCTGGACTGGGACAGCGAAGGGAAGGGAGATGCTGCTGACCTTGTCAAAGCGAAGCGCATCCGGTGGCTCTGGCTCGCTTTTATGAAACTTTCACGTCTTATTAGGGTTTTACTGGTCGGTGTGGTTGGCGCTGCCATACTTATCACCCCACTGCTCGTCGTGGATCTACGGTTCAAACACAATCCCGTTCGGTTGCAGGTGCATGTATGGTCGTTGTGGTTGACCGTCATCTGGTCAGCAGCGTGTGCTACTTCGCTGGTTGTTGATGCCATTCCGCATACTGTGCTGCTAGTCACACGATTATCCGGGGGCCAGGTGGAACGGCTGAGATCGCAGGTCGAGGCACGTAGTCTTGCCATCGAAGGGGTCGCTGGTGCTGACACGTTCTGATAGCTGATGATGGCAGTCACCGCGTGGATCAAACTAGCATTGGATATTGCATGGGCATGGATTAGTCTCTCCGTTATTCGGACTATATACCACCTCAGCGGATTATACTGGGTCATCATCAACCGAGCCATGCAGGTAAACTTCCCCCACAAGTCAGCCAGCAGCAACTTGATACTGATGAAGGACTCTTGAGGCTATGTTCGCTGCAGGCATGATCTTATTGATCGAAAAGTTATTTTTGCAATTTGTGGCTATCAACTTCCACGAAAGGGCACTGGCCGATAGGCTCGCTGAAAACCGTCTGGGCCTCAAAGCCTTGGATCGGCTCTCAAATGCACCTGCTCTTCTTGCAAGCAGGAAGTCACCCAACGTACGGCGTGGACACAAAAGTCCGGGCTCGACAGCGTCGCTTGACGCTCTCGCGAACCTAAATCCTGATCGAACAGATAGTGCTGGCGGGTCGCCGGTGCTTACTGAGAAAAAGAGATCACCATCTAAAATACGCATACGCGCCCGAAAGCCAGACCGAGAAAAGAAAAAGAAAGCAATGGCTAGTGTGATTGTTGACCAAGTCGGAGGCGCTATCGGCAACTTTGCGCTCAGGACCTCGAGGTTCAATCGCGAAGTCGGCGGTCTTTCTTCAGCAAGAAAACTGGCTCGTAAACTCTTTAGCACGCTCAGCGACTCGTATCCTCCGCGGGCGCACCTGACTGTGGAAGGTATGTCGGGTTATGAACACCACCGATGTGCCTTATCCACTTACGCATTGCAGACTTCGAACCTTACTTCCACACGACAGTAGAAGCTGTAAGCTCTTTGTCTCTGCACAAGGCCAACGTATTGATTGCCTATTAGCGCGAAGTGTTCGAGTTGTTCGACAAAGACAAAAATGGAGACCTGACTAGACGTGAAATGCGTGAAGCTGTTCAGAGGATCTACCGAGAGCGCAAAGCCCTCACTGCAAGTTTAAAGGTAGGAGAGTTGGTTCATGTCCCCTTTGTTTGTGAGATTAACCGGAAGATAGGATGTCAGTTCCATTGTAGCGAAGCTAGATGCGGTGTTGTTATCCGTGGCACTCGTCCTCATCATCTTCGTCTGCTTGCTCATCTTCAATCGCTCGAATACACTGGCCTCCTTGGTTCCACTTGCTACCATTATTCTCGGTTTCTCATTCATCTTCGGAAACTCGGCAAAGACCCTTTTCGAATCCGTGTGTTCACCCTTTCCCTTTAGCAAACCTTTAACGCTAATGAACCAAAGTTAATATTCATTTTCTCYACTCATGTCTTCGACGTCGGAGATCTCGTAATGATCGACGATCAGGTTCGGCCCCGCCACCCATTGACGCTTCAATCACAACTGATTTCCTTCCAGGTTCTATTTGTCAAAGAGTTTGGTCTTTTTTCCACGACCTTCCGCCGTGTCGATGGACAGGAGATTGTCGCTCCAAATGCACTTTTAGCCAGTGCTAAACTGGTACATAACCTGCGCCGTAGCAAGTCCATGTAAGAATCGGACCTCACAGATTCTCACTTTAAACTGATGTCAGCCCAGGTGGGAGACGACAACATTAACAGTTTCCTATAATACACCAATCGAAGTTATCGAGCAGTTACGGGTGAAGATTAGCTCCTATATCACCGCAAATAACCGTGAATGGTCTGGATTCGCGCTCAATATTGACAAGATGGAGTTCCAGAACGCATTGCATTTAATAGTTGCTATTGAACGTAAGGGCGACAACTTCTTTTTTTTCCCACCTACTCAAGTTGTCCGCTATTTTAGACCGGCCAAATTGGCAGGATTGGGGTGGTCGATGGGCGCGACGAACAGCATTCATGCGCCACCTGAAGACCATCCTTGAGGAACTTGATATCAGATACACGATGCCTGTGCAGCCTATTCTCCTTCCAACATCGGGTTTGCCTCCCCAATCAGTCGCACAGCTGCAATCTCCCTCTTCAGGACCCTATGTCAGCTCCACGGAGTCGTTGGGGAATGCTGGAGGTTTCCACCCCAGCGGAACCAGTCGCGCGCCTGGAAAATCCTTTCAAACCGGCATTTCCTCGTTTGAGTGAGGGATTCGCTATCTGACATGTAGCATAACACTCTTGTTCCTGGCGTTTAGAATGCTATTACTCCGCTTTTCATGCCGTATACCCATGTCAACTATCTATGGATGTTTTCCATTTCAATCCTCAGCGGTGGAAGATTTGGCGGGACACACCGCTGTTAGAAGAGATACCGTTACTGGCAAGTCCCGTAACGTCTGACTCTCGACATCAGGGGTTTGACATCGAACTCATTTTCGGTCCGACGCCTCGATTTTTAGTATCGACGCGTCTTCGGGTTTGGCTCACTTAAAACCCCTCCCCCTACGAATCCGTACCCGTACGAACACTTCACGCTCATGGAGGAATCACCTCGAGGGAGTGGGAGAAAATCTAGACAGAAATCCCACTTGGTGGAGTTTGGCGGTGGTAGTTCCAGGGCAAGTGAATGAAATGAACACAAAAGGCGCTGTTCACATTAGACGCACATCCATCCATCCTGACGCCAACAAATCAGGTACCATAGTAATAGTTGACACCATACCCCTGCCCTCTGGTCAGATGTTAGGCTCGAGCAGAGCTAGCGACGTGCTATATCGAATGCACTGCGGCTGCAACAGCATTAAAAGACATAAGACGGGAAGGCAGGCTCGAATTCTATACCACAGGTCCCCACTCTTTCACTCTTTACCCCACAGCATCCAACTATGGGCACAGGCCTAGCTGATTCTATTGCTGCTTTCGCAGATGGAATTCGCGTCCGTAGACTCTTCTATGAGGACGAGAACATTGTTGGCAATGCCTGGTTCTCTAAACGACGCCAGGACGCAGGCCATGTCTTCGCTAATCTCCTCCGTCTTTTCGTGTTTATCATTTTCGCTCCCTTCACACTCATTCCCCCTAAAGCAGCATCTGCTGTTTACAATACCCTTGTCTCTTCATGGGACGTAGAGGTCGCGATTGTCCCCGAAACCATTATTTCCAAGACTACTCGTGGCGAGCTGGGTCGTTATGCCGAAACTGGCTACCGTCCACAGTTCATGCTGAAGGTGGCCGTTCGCAATGGAGCTTTGGTTAGCTTTCACCAAGTTCCTTGGTCTGAAGAAATTCGTCGCGTTGGTTATACTGCCATCAGTTATCCCATGAGAAGCGCGTATGTCCTCTTCGAGGAAGCAGGTGGGATGCTGGCCGAAAAGCCCGAAGATAGGGAATACGGACTTGCCGATAGAAAGTCCATTTCGAAGGAAGTCCTTATCAAGTATGCCGTCACGAAAGGACTCACCACACCCAACTTTGACGAGTACATTTGGTTGGACGAATTTTGCCTTTCCGACGATAACGGTAAAATGTCCGACTATGAGAGGGAGGGAGAGAGGAGGAAGGAAGTAGGGAGACTGGCAGATATTTTCCGATGCGCAGAGCAAGTATGCGTCTTTTGCGACGCGTTTGACTGCGACCACACTTCCAYCAATTGTCTCTGGGGAACACGCATATTCACCCTCGCCGAGATCCTTCATGCGAATAAAGTCATTCGAATGACAAGAACCCCCGCGCATAGAGGAATTCATTACGATTTAATCCCAGAACCTGCCCATGCTTTTCGGGGCGCGATGCAAGCCAAGGCTGCTGTCGCGCGCCGTTGGCACCTCTATGCTATCATGCAGCACTCTGTCAACTCTGGGGCCGTCCCCTGGCAAGTTGCCATTCACTCCCTGATCGTCGAGGCCATTCGAAGGGACGAGGCCGGAAACTTCATTGATCACAAATACCTCGGCAAGGCCTTGAACGGCCTCCTACCCCGACGCGCATGCCTTGAAGATCTTCAGGGCAACGATGGTTGGGCAGATCTCGCTTGGCTCTTGGAGCTGAACCAAGGTTTCTATAACGCAGCGGCGCTGGCTGCTGCCTGCAGCCTCGGGGACGACCCAGCCTCCAACTACGGATGGCTTGGGCGTCCTCTCGAACCAATGGAAGGGAACGAGCGGCTCGAGCCGATAGCCACGGCCTTCCCTGTCGATGTCGAGGCGTCGAAGAAGAAGACTCAGCAGCCAGCCCTTTGTGTCATCGGGGCAAAAGCTGTAGGTCTCAGGCACAAAATACGCCGGGATCCGGCGGGACTGTGGAACAACGAAGAGTTAGCCGCTCTCAAGTCCTTGCTGTATTGGGCGTTCTGGATCCTTTTCATTTTGTTCTGCCTCGTCCTCTGGAAAAATACCAACGCAAGCCTAGCCTTGTTATATCTCGACGCGATCACCTTTAGTATATTCCGCCTACTGGCGGGAACTGCCTATGTCAAACGCGACGGATGGGTGTTTGTGTATGACGCAGAATGGGGAGGCTCACCCCATCTCAAGCTCGGTGAGCAGGATAGATACCTCAGGGACCCGACTTGCTGGGGCCACAGGCAGATGGCACCGCTCTGGCACCCTCCTGCTGCGGGCCGTCGATGGGCCAAAGGCACCCTCATTGACCTCAAGTTCGGGGTGCACACCAGCGTCATTGTCACTGACAAGCCAAACTCGATGGCAACTTTGGCCATCCATGGTTGTGGGATTACTTGCATGCTCCTTGACCGACCCCACGACGCGTTCCAGCTCGCTCAGAAGGTCGGCATGGTGAACATGCCAAGCTATGTTCTTGCGGCATCTTTCCCTGCAAAGGCAGTTTATGTCGCGTAGTTTATTACTGTCTCCAGTCGTTTTTCTAGCTCAGTAGGACAATATAGCAAATGCGAGCCTCACGTACCTTGTGTATTAGTTATAATAAGTAGTTGGAATGCAAATCGATGGTTGATGCGGACAATGCAACAAACAACTTCAACCCAAAAGACGCTCTCCTCCGCTCTCGAGGATATCCAASCTCACAATGCCATCCAAGCTCACAAAAACCACCCTTTTGCCTCGAAAAGCGAAGATTCTTATAGGTACCTCCAGCAAATTGCCCAAGCTGCTGAAGAAGTTTCAGCCTCCCTGAACCCGTATCTCTCACTCCCGTGGTCCCAGCCCAAGCTTATTTCCCTCCTCCGCCAACAGTCAAACTTGACAAGCAGCATTCGAGCAGTTAGTTCCTTTACTCTTGATCAAAATTTGCTCGCTCAAATCCTGTGTGATAGTCAGAAAGAAAGACAAAACAGTTCGCCGATGCCCTGCATGAACGCGCTGGCACTGTCTACAGTGAAGACATCCCGTTGGACCCTGCTACAGTAGCAGCCTTCTGCATATCTAGGCTGGAAGCCTGGGGCGTCAAGGCAGGCATGGAGTCTTTCAAAGATGATGGTCGAGAGGGAAATGTGACTATCGTGCTGGGCGGAAAGGTTTTAGTGGTGGACATCGATTTCTCAATCAGCAAGGAGGACCCTTCGAGACCCCATGCTCGCGTCGCAAGTGTCAAGACATCTTACGCAACATCGGACGGCGCTTCGGGAACTTCATCGAATACCAAAGGCTCCATCTCCCTTGACGTCTTTCTTGCAGAAAGCATGCAAARATACTGTGACGAAGTACAAAAACYRGAACATGAAAGAGACCCTATCCTTGCAGCAAAACTCGCATTAAACGTCTTGCAGCAGTTGCAATATCTTGTCGTCCTGGACAGATTGGCTGAGAAGAAAGATGGGGCACGCGTTGCATGGTTTGTGGACACCGACGAACTATGCCCAAAAGTGGAGTCATTTGCCAAAGCAGAAGCAGAAGTCGTTGCATCGTGAGTCTCGATGACCTCCTCATCTGGATATCGCTCACCTTCCCCAGAGCTTTGTCGATGACGGCTGCCCCCTTGGACATTTTCTTACTACGCTCACACTCACTTCCTCTGCCATATCTTTCTTCCCCTAGCATCACGTTCCTCGTATACTCTTCACCGCTCGCTTACCTCTCTTGCCTTCGTAGTGCTCCGGCACCCGCAACGAGGCTTCCTAATCTCCCATACCTTGACATTCCGCTAACACATCTCCGCTCCCAATTATCCGGGGGCTCAAAAGCCATTACAACCGCCACACTCTCCGTCACTCCCCTCACTTCCCCTCCACTCTTTACTTCTGCAGAGCTTCTTCCAGGCATTGCGAGCCGTCCCACGTTCCCTTTCTGCGGACAAGGTGCCGACATTAGGCATGTATTTCCTCAGCACGGCGTCACGCAGGAACCCGACAATACCCACCATATATGGACGTTGGACTTCACTAACGGTGGTGAAACCCCCGGGGTAGTTATGAGCCAGAGTCGGATGAGAGATATCGAGTTGTTGATCACCCCGCTGGGAGGCCTCAATACTGACCTAGATGATGTTAATATCATATCGTTTAGCGCGAATAGCTGGGCTGATCTCCTGGTGGGACATCCTCTTTCCATTTCCCCAAAAACATGCACCAACTAATCCATTGTGTTAGTTGAATCCGGGAATGTCGCTGAAACATGAGCGATATACGGCTCTATACGTGAGCACCTGGCTTTTTGCTGATGAACCCGTGCTTACACCCCCCAGACTTCCCCTGGAGGTCTTCACCCTCCTCTACAGCTTCGCTTAACGCCACCCGATGAACCTGGCTTCATTCTTGAAAGAATTCCTGTGCATAATATTCAGGAAGTATGGGGTATATTAGAAGTGAGCAATTAGCTGGGCTCGTAGGACTCTTGGTCTCACTGCAGATCCTCCAGATCGTACGCGAACAATGTTGGCTGAATGAGACCTTGCTCTCGTGCCAGTGGTTACCTGAAGGATTGAAATCAGAAGACAGTCYGAACACCGAAAATCTTGAAGCGACGGACGCCGAGTTACAGGCTGTTCTTACTGGCAAGTGTTATACGCCTGCTGATGAAACCTATCCAACATTCCGCTCATTGACCATATATAGGTACCGTCGCGCCGCAAAAAATCCCTGTCAACATTTCCCTCAACCCCTCAAACGAAACTGATAACCTCTTCGGACCRTCGGATCTCGATGTGATGGCGCGTAGGCCCACGATCGTTATGAGGTCCCCCGAAAGACCGCCTATCACGGGTCTGGTTGAGATATCGGTATCACTCGACGAATCTCGCCCCAGGGGTATAGCTGTTGAGGTGCAAGGCGCCATGGGACTAGACACTAGGGCAGAGATTCTTGAAGAGATTTGTCGTAGGGGTGGTACATTTGGGCTTCCGGGAAGAGTGTGGGCCAACTCCCATGGACCTTCCCTGTAGTTGTATGTATCATTTATTACGCGATATTCGCGACGGTCAACATCCAAATATACAATATCACTCCAACGGCCTTTTCTCAGTCGGCCTGGCATCAAGCTCTATTATTTAGTGGATCTCACTGGGGGCCACTCAAAGCTCGAAAACGGAATATTTATTCAATCGGCCACGATTCAGCGAGCTACCCTAATGGGCTGCTCGAAAGGCATGATAAAATGTATTTGGACACGAAGAGTGAGCAGGGTTCCGCGAGCATTTCCCCCRCTGTCARGCCCTTTCTGACGCCATCTACAAAACYTCATTTTTGGTTGTAACCTTATTTAATGCCCCATAATAGACGAAAATACCTTGTAATAGCCTGAATGTATTGTTTGATTGAAATAGATTCTGGACATTGACCTACATTTGGCAGCTTGCAATGCATTTTCCAAATATTTTGGGGGTTGGTTGTCGATTATTACAAYTTAGTGCAAGCCTCGGGAATTTTGATCACAAAGTTGCGAGGTATTGTGACCGAAATGAAAATCTGATGATGGCCTTCACCACACCGGACTTTGACACATCACCATGACAACAGGGCCCGCCCCCAAAACGGGTATACTTGACAATGTCGTTCATCCATCCTACAAAGTACCTCATGGACGCAGACGGGGGTCCAGGTTAATCTGGCTGCTCACCTTGCCGTAGTGGACTAARGCGGACACTTTCCATCCAACCTACTAACACTGGGTATACCATGGGGTTGACCGAACCCTCAGAACTGCTGAGAACATTTTCCCTCGTGCAGTCCTGGCACCTTGTTGCCATGACCCGAATCTTGTTCTACTTCCCTGGATGCAGCTGTCAKCTTAAGATCAGCATATCGTTTTTGTACTGGGCGCTTATTATATGCACAGATTATTCGAAAAGGCAGGTGTCAGATGTGTTCTTTCCGCACGTTTATGCAACCGTATTGAACTCATTACTTGCTCTGTATTGATACATGCCATCGCGTATGGCGGCAAATGCATATATGGTATCAGATGTGAGGGCGCCTCTTTTATCCTTCCCATCTGCTAACTTACCATGATCTTCCTGATGTAACCACCACCGCAACAAGTGATGGTTTTGTACGTCTCCATCTGCTTACAGCTTGACAGACGGCGTCTAGAATTTGTTCAATTAAATTCTCCATCTATGTCRCTCTCAGGTACGAAGTAGACTTCTGGGWTCAAAGTGGAGTGAAGATGCTGTTAAATTTTAGATCTCATGTTAGATATAAACTCCATCTGAACAAAGMMCYCAAATTCCTATCGCTTGAAKMAGAGAACTATACGTTCAGTTTGCAGCCAGACAACTYTTATATGATGGACAGAAGAATGARGCAGCTGCAGGGGATTATACTCGGTGCTTTGCACTCACCAGAGACCCTTCTTTTGACCCAGATGTCAGAAAACAKAAATAATTCAGCGTCTCTGGGAACAAACAAGTCATCTGTACAAGCAGAACCATTCATCATTTTCTGTCCGAAGCATCTGTCAGCCACCACCGACGCTCGGGCGTGATGTTGGCTTGGCCTTGTTCTTACTTGAGCAGGAATCATGAACCTACTCTGCCAACYCYAACATAAAAACAGATGAAACTGCTCGACCRTCCCAAAGCTCGAACCCCGACACTCCTTTATYCACTTCCGGTCATTTTACATACTGCYCCTGAATACCCAACCATACCTAGCTATGCATTCCACRGGATTAGCTGCCTCGATCGCCGCTTTCAACGATGGGATCCGTATCCGTCGTCTTTTCCGGGAGGATGAGAACATAGTGGGCAATGYCTGGTTCTGGAGRCGACGCGAGAACCCAGGCCATCTCYTCGCCAACATTATCCGCCTYCTCGTTGTGATTACGCTGGCTCCCTTCTCAATCATTCCCCCATCCATCAGATTATCCGTCTACAATCTTCTCTTCTCCTCGTGGGATATCGAAGCTGCCATCGTCCCCGAGGCTATCCTTTCCAAAGCCCCYGCTGGAGGCACTGGCCATTATGCAGAGACCGGTGGTCGTCCACGATTTATGCTCAAAATAGCGGTCCGCAATGGTGACCTGGTTCAAGACGATCAGATTCCTTGGTCGGWAGAAATGAGTCTCTCCGCTAGCTACACAGCCATCAGCTACYCAATGRAGAGTGCCCGCGTCCTCTTCGAGGAGGCAGGTGGAGTGGTGACCGAAAAGGTTGAAGGCAGGGAATACGGACTTGCGGATAGAAAAGCCATCGCGAAAGARCTTCTCGTCCAATATGCCAGAACAAAGGGGCGCAGCACTCCCAACTTTGATGAGTACATCTGGCTAGACGAGTTCTGCCTTTCGGATGACCACTGTAAGATGACGGACGARAGGAGGGAGGAGGAGAGGGGAAGGGAGGTAGGGAGACTGGCAGATATTTTCCGAGGCGCAGATCAAGTTTGCGTCTTTTGCGACGCCTTCGGCTGTGACCACACTTCCATCCAATGTCTCTGGGGAAAGCGTYTATTCACCCTAGCCGAGATCCTTCATGCAAACAAGGTCGTTCGAATGATGAGAGGTCTCACAGAGAAAGGGATTTATTACAAAYTAGTTGGCCCCGCACCTGCTCATATCTTCCGCCATGAGATGCAGACTAAAGCTGCMCTCGCTCATCAGTGGCACCTGTATGCCATCATGCAGCACTCTGTCAATTCCGGTGCCATCCCATGGCAAACCGCCATCCACTCCCTGATTGTCGAAGTCATTCGAAGGGATGAAGCTAGTGGCTTCTTTAATCATAAATACCTCGGCAAGGCCTTGAACGGTCTCTTGCCCCGTCGTGCATACCTCGACGATCTCCTCGGGAAGGATGGGTGGAGGGACTTGGCTTGGCTCCTGGAGCTCAATCAGGGGTTTTATAACGCATCGGCCCTGGCTGCTGTCTGCAGTCTTGGGGACAACCCCTCTTCTAGCTATGGATGGCTTGGCCGTCCTCTCAAGCCACTAGAGGGGAACGAGCGGCTCGAGCCAATAGCCACAGCCTTCCCTGTAGACGTCGAGGCCTCAAAGAATCACCAGAGGCCTGCCCTTTGTGTCATCGGCGCGAATGCTGTCGGTCTCAGACACGAGATACACCGGGACCCGGATGGGCTTTGGCATAATGAAGAGCTGAGCGCATTCAAAAAGTTACTATATGCGATTTTCTGGGTCRTCTTTGTGYTGTGCTTTTACATCRCCACGGGTCCGAACAACCGGGTGGGGGGGATTCTGATGTATRTCGACACCGTRGTCTTCAGCATTTTCCGCTTATTGGCCGGGACTGCCTATGTCAAACGCGAYGGATGGGTGTTTGTGTATGACGCAGAATGGGRAGGCTCACCCCATCTCAAGCTCGGTGAGCAGGACAGACACCTCAGGGACCCGACTTGYTGGGGCCACAGGCAGATGGCACCCGTCTGGGATTCTCCCGGTGCAGGTCGTCGATGGGCCAAAGGCACCCTCATAGATCTCAAATTCAATGTCTACACCAGCGTCACTGTTGTTGACAAGCCGAACTCGATGGCGACTTTGGCCATCCATGGTTGTGGCATTACCTGCATGCTCCTCAACAGACCTGACGACGCGTTCCAGCTTGCTCCGAAGGTCGGCATGGTGAACATGCCAAGCTATGTTCTTGCGGGATCTGTTCCTGCAAAAGCGGTTTACGTTGCTTAGTTTGTTGYTGTGGGGGATGACATCATGTGCGCTCGGAGGGGACACACAACATCCCTTCCCACTGTTCGCTTGACATATCCCGACACATCCTCGAGATGTGCGCATTGTGCCACGTTTACTCATTCAATCCTTCCTCTCGCGACGATACCTTGTTGTACTATAGATAGCTGCCTCTCYCTCTAGTCTGTCTCTACCTTACCTTACCCTCCTTTCCTGGTTTCCAGCACTCGCCTCGGGCTACGGATCAGARCCCATGTGACCGTCTTTTACCTTGCTCGATACCCCACACTTCACCTCTCTGTATTACCTTAGCCTTGCAGGACAAGTTTGTCTATGATTTGCCCAGCTGAGGGCTTTCGAGYGCCCTTCAAACATTATATACTTGTTCTTGAGACAAGCGATTGCCAACGAGCCTATTGAATGAAGGGTCGAAGTCCAAAGCTCAACCCGGTGTGGTACAAAACTTTTGGYTGTGAACCAACTTGCCAGGGGGGAAACGCGAACGCCGCCACCTGCCTGGTAGTGTCCYACCACCCAGAAAGGGTGATGAGCTGTTTTTTTCCGACAAAGATATTCGTCGAAGCATTTAACGTCTACATTTATTYACGTTAACGACCACGCCCAAGAGTAACTCGGCGCGAAGCTGWAGTGGTGGGTCTTCCTGAAGATGGTGCAGCTATGGGTCTCACCTCCTGAGCTTGGTTTTCGTTGAGCTTTTCGCCAACTTTACATCTGACTTTTCAGCCGAGGCTTCATCTAGGGCCCCATCTGGGCATTCATCCCGTCCATCCAAAGCCGCAAAGGCAAATTGTGCCTTTTCTCCTCGCATTCGCCTGATAGTAAACGCCAGTACACGATAGCAATATGGCTTGACGCCGAGYATGATTAGCTGCAGGGCGCTATCGAACTCCCGCGCAGTGCTCGGAGACAGGTTGTGGATCAGATATTCGACCTCCATCTCAATCAATTCTTCGTATCTATCGCGTATTCAAGTCGCCATAGATATGAGCAAATCGAAAGAGACTTACTTCGAGGTGAAGGATGAAAACAATTCCTGGATGATGTTCTCCTGGGACAGCTGACTTCGTATACCCTCTTTAGCCACATCTTTCAGAGCTTGCACGCCCGCCTGTGGGTGCAACTTTTATGTATGTCCAAATGAATACAATAAACGGAACATACATAGTCGGCAAGGCGATACATTGATTTCGGAGAACACTCAATAGTTCGAAAGTCGTTGCTTTGAACTGGCGGAAGCTGKTTTTTTTGGGACCTCAACCGACTGAAGCGAATTTCATTGGTATAGGCATAAAAAATGAATGCCTTCCACCTGAAAACGAGCTCTTTAGTCGCCGGGTAACAGTTTCCCTCAATCGTTGAACTCACGTTTGGTAGGCCGTCCCATTGATGGCAAATGCTTTCCCACGGCCTTGGACGCGACCAGGACAGTCGCCGATGCTATAACTTTGGCTTGTGGAAAGGTTAAACAAGGAAGGACAATGGTGCTCACTCCGTTTTTTGTATGGATTCTGCTATAGAAGAAGAACCTTGGTCTTCCAACCTATCTGATCCATTGCCTTGATGAACGATGAGTGAGGTCTTGGGCCCAGGCTCTTCGTCAGGCAGGGATTCGAGGTCGCTATCYGAGTCGTAATCGTATGAATCGTCGTTGAGTCTATCCGTGACTTCTGGAACATCCTTTTCGAGATCGCAYGGCACACCACCATCAAAGTCTCTTCCTGAAATAACTGGATGCCATGAGTCCAAACCGATAAGGATGCTGTAGCTGGTACTTACGATCCCTCAGATAGCCATTCGAGCTGCTCAACAAAGAAGCCTTGGCAAAAACAGCTCGAGGGCGTCCGGGTCGCCCTTGGACCTTGGCTGAGTGAAGGTAAAACTTGGTGTCAACTGCCGAGAATCCATCTAGTGAAGCGAGCAATGATATGTTCGCGTTTGGAGAAGGGTTGTTAGGGAATGATAGGTGGTCGTCACAGTGGAAAGTCAAGGCAATCTCGAACGTGGCATCCCCTACCCACTGGAAAGGCTCCTGATATGTTCCGATATCTCGGTCACGGCTAAGAGGAACTGCCAGGTACCGGTTTTCGAGTAYTGAAGGAGTATCCTGTCCTTTGACCGGGAATTTGGCCTTCACCTGGATAAGAACATCCTTCAACTTGATACCGGCGCATAACCGAGGTTGGAATATGACATCGACTTCTCCCGTCAATTCCTGGACGTTGGGGTTGTTTCTTGAAAATTTGTATTCATAGCTCCTTGTAAACTGGAACCCCCAGCCGAAGCCACACACCGGTGACAGGTAAGAAACTTCCGGGCTGGTTTTATCAAAGGGTGTGTTTGGGTAAGATAGGAAGGTTGTTACGGTGGACGGGTTGGCGTCCCAACGGTCTTGTAGCTTCTGCATACTGTAATAGCTCTACATGGGAGTTACCTGACTCAGGCATATATATATGTGCCCAGGCTCTCACATAATTCGAGAAGGCTAGGGAAGCAAGAGGACAACTGATCTTGATCACGTTTCCAAGAATCTACGTGCGTGTGGTTTGTCTCTGCGCAGCAATCGATAATTGATGATTCCTTCCGTGATCGAGGTTCGGGACAGGTGAATATATAGCCACTTCCCCTAATTTGGACGACTTGCATCATTTGATCTGAGCTGTCATATCGTAAATACTTGGATTGTGCCGGTTAACTGGCCAACTTGGGGACAGAGTGTCTACGATGTTTCTACCGAACATCGCAGACCGGAAATCCGGGACATTTGTGAGGTGACCATCTCCAATGTCATTTTTATACAATCTATTGAAGTCCACACAGCCGTATGTGGTGCCTGAAACGAGCAAATATGAACGGGGAGCCAGATTTCACAAACTCGGTACTTGACTTATTTTCGTGTCGGGACAAGGATCGTGCTAGTCGGTGCATCATTAAAGAGCTCGTCATACTTGGGATCTTATTTTGCAACATTCCAATGCGACCCAAAATCCGCGAATATCAGATATTCACTTGGACACGCATGTCCATAGAACCCTGGGTCCAGACAGTAGTTAAGCAGGAACGAAATACGCTGAATGTTTTTTGGTATAGCTTGGTTGTGGGGTACGCCAAAATCCTTTTTTTTTGGCCGTAACTCTTCATGTGGCTAACACCCGTTCCCGGCCTTCCGGTTCCAAATATATTGGAAATGCAACCTCTGGACCATCTTGTTTTTATTGAGTGCCAGGTGGGCGGGAGCAACAGGGCCGGGAACCGTCGCGCTGAGATGGTCATGCTCCCGGGTGCTACTGCGCTGAAAGACTCACGAGTGTCCTGGTACTCAAGCCCTTTGGGGGTGCGCTGGAGTCTACCGTTCAGAATTGAACCAGCCGRTTTCGCAGACGACACCGGTAAAWTYCACGTACAATGTATAATCTTCAATAGTTCGTCCTTGGGGGTGCAAGTCAAATCAAATGATCATGGCGAGTGCRTGATGTAGGCCTTGGGCTAAGTCTACCAACCCGGATAAATATCACCACTTGCGGGCGGTAGAGAGTTTCACATCCTTTAGCCATGAGCAGATCCGCAGTACGGTGAATAGTCAAGCCAGAATCTCAGAARCCTATCGCTGAGCTACGGTTCTCTTTATTACTTTGGGAAAGGGGATACATGTCATGCACAGATCGGGTGGATGGAAGTAGATACTGTACGGGACGACTTGAACTTAATACGTGAAGAATTTGCCTAATCCCACATAGAGCGGTCGGGAGGTGTGTGAATGGAGACCGGAGGGCCTGAGTGAAAATCAGATGGGATGTTTGGCAAGTCAAATGGCGATGAAGGAGGCTTGGGAGGGAAAGGACCAGGCCGTGGCAGCGCGTTCCATGCACTTTGGGTACTCTCCCCACGCAACCTTCTCATGGTGAAAGCCAACACGCGATAACAGCGCGGCTTTGTACCCGATACTACCAGTTGAAGTATCTCGTCGAGTTCCTGGGCAACTACAGGAGTAAAGTTCTGCACCAAGAAATCAACTTCCAGCTCGATGAGCTCTTGATATCTGTAAAGAAGTCGTTCAATATTACGCTGAACACGGGCAAAAAAAAATTGGACCGACTTGGATGTGAAGGTAGAGAAAAGCTCTGTAAGGATATTGTCTTGACGAAGGCTTTTGCGTATCCCATCYTTCGCCAAGTCCTTCAGCAGTGGTAAATCGGCCTGTCAGATATTGAACGTCGGCAAAATGGTATCGATGGGCATTTAAGGACAAACATAATCCGCGAATCGATACATAGACTTAGGCGAGCAGCTGGCTGGTTCTTTCGCCTGAAAACTTCTCTGGGATTTTAGCGGACTGAATAAAACTTCGTTTGTATACGTGTAAAAAATGAACGCTCTCCAGCTAACGATGGTAAATCCCTGCGTCTCATGCAGTTATTAAGCACTCACGTTCGATACGCGGTTCCATTAATTGCAAATGCTCTTCCATCTCGGTGAGCAGTGACAAATTTGGTCGCGTCATCGAGTGAACTTTCTTGACTTTCATTATAGATATGGTCAACACGGGCCCCAGGAAAGCGGGCAAAACCTCGGGACACACCTCTCAGGAGCTGCCATCAAGGCCTTCAGTTCTTCGGTAGCGATCGATGTTGGCGAATGAAGTTGATCTTGATCCTGTCCGTTCAGAGACGTGTTATCCTTAAGGTCGTCCCTCTCCCCGCCAGGCAAGGGACCTTTTTTCCCCTTTTTTTTTTTATTCAACCCAGGCAAGGTTTCTAGGTCGCTATCCGAGTCATAGTCATAGGAATCGATTTTGAGCTTGTTGATCTCCTCAGAGACATCATCTCGAAGGTCGCATGGTGTGCCACTTTCGAATCCTGTCCCTGGGGAGAGCACTACGCAAGAGCGGGTTTGAACACCAGATCTTTACGTAGGATAGYAGCGCAGATAAGACCTACTATCACGAAAGTAGCTGCTAGTATTATTCAGCAGTAACGACTTGGCGAAAACTGCTTTAGGAAGAGTAGGTCGGCCCTGAGACTTTGCTGAGTACAGATAGAATTTGGTATCAACAAAGGACGGCCCATCGAGTGAAGTTTGCAGGGCCTTCTTAATATTGACTGATGAGCTGGTGGGGAGGGACAAACCATCCGCTGCGTCAAAGGTGACAGTAATTTCGAAATGTGTTTGCCCTGTGTACCGGAATGGTTCTTCGTATGTTCCAAGAGCTCGATGCGTTCGCACGGAAACATCAGGGAAAGTGGCATCGTACACCGTGTCTGTCTTATCTGATGGATATGTCACCTTAACCCGGAGCGAGAGGCCATGGAGGGGCATAGAGGAACAGATGCCGGGTTGAAATTCCACTGCTACTGTTCCTACCAGCTCCTGGGCCCGAGGGTCAGATTTTGAATCCTTGTATTGGAAGGTCTCAATGAGTTGGAATCGCCAGCCAAACCCACAGATTGGAGAAAGGTGGGTCTGGGCGGGTTGTTTTGGGCTTGGACCACGCTTTATGGGCCGCCTGGGGTAGGTAAGGAGGCTTCTGACTTGCGGTGGGTTAGCGTTCCACCTATCCTCAAGGACTTTGGACATGCTAAAGCGGTGGCTTGGAGGTGCCAAAGCGTTAGTCGCAGCTGCGTTTGTTATATAGTAGTCGCCTCGAATGGGAGCCCTGTGCTGTCAAACTGGGACATACATCACGACTGCGCAGGGAATCTCAAGTCATTTTTCTCTGTTGGTGTATTGAAAATAGAGCAAGCCAGAGATTATCTTGTATTGGTCATACTCTATCGCACTTGTGCCACGACGATTATCGGATTGAAACATCTCAGAAGGCTACCTCATGGTATATTTCCCGCACTGGGTGTGTAGAAGTAGCCGGGTCAGGGTAGAGATATCGCCACTAGGGAGCATCATGGGACTCTGGAAATGGATGGGTTCTTATCCTGTTCCCCCGTGGAAGAGTCATTTGTTTCTAGCTCTTTCTCTGGAGGGGATGTGGCTGGTTCTCGTACAGCCCGCGCCTTTTCGGACAGCTTCGATAAGATACCTCTACCCTATGAAAGGAAAATCCGCAGTTGAGTGACAGAAGCAACGAGGCAAAGAACCGAGATGCATTACTGTTTCCAACGCCCCTAGACGCTTCGGCAGAAGAGAATCACGAACACCAAGAATATATCCGGGTGCGTGTTCATTGAACCCTGGAAAGCGGTTGAACAGGGGCCCAATCTTATCCCGTCTAGCATCTCCTGCCAGTGCCTGGATCTGGGCTAGCCTGATGCGCAGCACATGTAGGGTTTCCCAAGCAGTCGCCTTGTAATCAGCTCCTTTCACCCTCGCCAATTCCTGTATGTCTTCAAATGCCGACCTCAGGATGATTAGAGCTTCGTCCTTGTGCGCGTCGGCCACCCTTTCAATCTCGTTGAACGCCAGGTCGACGAGAACTTCCGCCCCAGGTATAGCTGCAACCTGAGCTTTGGCTGCTAGACGCAGGACCATGAGAATTTGTGTCGTGGCATTAGACTCGGAGTTGGTATCAACACCATGGTTAGATGGTGTGGGGACTTTCGCCTTCTGGGACTGTAACTGTTTGAGCAACCGTAATGGATGCCGAGCTGCCTCGACAAGATCCTTCAAGCCCGACCAGTGGTAGAACGTATATCCTTGGAAATGGGTCAATTACTAGGTTACGCGAATGTTAGCCTTGTCTGCATACCACCAACAACAGCAGCAATTGCGCCCCCCGCTAGCCCCGAGAGGATAGTAAGGCGTTGCGATTTGGTGGGGTATAACAAGAAGGGTCTGCGTTGTTGGGCCAGAGTGGCRGTCCAAGGAATTGTCCGTCTGCGGGCGACGGCGACACGCGAGAGCAAAGCCATGGGCCCTTTGTGATGGGGAAGGGCGAGCTCATATGTCGCGGCGGTGATGATGCAAGCTCAGCGGCGCGGGGCTCTTGGGCAGATTTCCGTCTCCGATCCAATGCGGGTATTTATCCGATACAACGCGACACTAGCACAAGGCAGTTGCACATTGCATAAAATGAATGAATAGAAGAAATATTGCACAATATATTTACTGGTCAGGAACCTCGATTTCACCAGAGTTGATAGCGTCAATGATATCATGGGCGGGCTTGCCTTCCACCGTGCACCCAACACTCTGAGCAGTACCTAGAATCTCCTTCACGGTACCCGCAAGCTCCTTAGCCAGTGATTTTGATTTCATTGTTCGTGCAATGTCGTATATTTCGTCTAGAGGAATATTGCCGGTGTGTTTGATGTTCTTCTCCTTCTTCCGGTCACGAGGGGGCTCTGGATGCCATTGTCAGGATCATCTATCTGCTACTCAAAAAAATCGTCGCACCTTTGAGAGCACGGATAACAAGTGAGGATGCGGAGGGAACGACGGCGACGGCAGCTTGWCGGTTTTGGATAGTGAGCTGAACAGTTACGCGTAGACCCTTCCATGCCGATGTCGCCTTTGCAATGTCCTCACCAACTTTCTTTGGTGACTATCGGGAAAGTCATTCAGAGTCGGTCCTCAAAGAGCACCAAATACATGGATTACATACGAGACCAAGGGGACCGATTTTAGGGGCGAGGGCAGAGGAGGCACCAACTTCACCGCCAGTTGCGCGGAGGTAGATGATTTTTATCTCATTAGGGTCCTACGAGGGGTCGCTGAGTAAAACTGAGGGTACGGCGATGCGAAGATTACGCACGATTTTTGGGGCCATGAGGGGCGATGGAGGAGAGTGGTGGGCGGCGGCGGGCGGTAGGGGGGAATGATGACGAAACACCAATGGGGAGACCGGAAAATTAAGGTTCAAGGTCCGCTGATGAACTGTACAGAGCTCTCTCTTCTTCTCACATTTATGCTTGTTATGCTGGAGCGTCTGGGCAGCTGATAGTGGAGATAATGATCAAAAGCTCCTGCGTTGGTTGACCAGCCACGACGGCTACCCTGTGCAATGGGTCTATGGAAGCCTCGAGCTCAGATAGGGTCGAGTTACCGACCACGTTCGAACATGTTTCAATCGACCACCTTGTCGAGCTCATAGGTGGTTTCCTGTCCTCTTTGTTTCCTCTTTTCCCCACCGCTAATGAATGACCGCGGTAGCCGACATGCTGCAGCGTCTCATGGCTCACAATGACAAGATACCGCTATCTCCGTAGGTCATCCCCGTACCCGCAGTAATACTTGCACTCTAGACACCTGTGAGCAGGGAAAACCTTACAAGATTCCATTCACGTTCAGTACCAAACATATCTGTGCTCGATTACCTCAAGCGCATCGTCAAGTTTACAAATGTAGAGGTACGGTCTCTTTCTTCAAATATCCCCCCCCCCGYGGGCTTGCGCTGACACACCAGAGTACCCTCAGAAAGCATGTCTCCTCCTTACCCTACACTATATTGATCAGATTAGTGCGCGGATGCCCATATTCATCCTCACATCACTCACATGTCACCGTTTTATCATCGCTGCCATCACGGTCTCCAGTAAGGGGCTCTGCGATGCCTTCTGCACAAATCAAATCTATGCCAAAGTCGGTGGCATAACCGTTACGGAGCTCAACTTGCTAGAACGCGAATTTCTGTCAGCCATAGATTGGCGACTCACGGTTAGCAAATTTCTTCAAAGTGTTCCTTCCCCCGCCCCCCCCCCCCCTCCCTGCACCCGATGCTATTTCAACCGGAATTGCCCCTAATAATAACTCCTTTCTCCAACTTGATCTTCGTAGCTCCTACTCATCCCCTTTCGCCAGTGCACGCGCGAAGTCCTCCAGGAGTACTACATCAACCTCGCCAGAACCAACAGTACCGGTCGATATATTCTCGTGAGGGACACTTCCCCGAGCAGTACCGAGAGCGACATAGACATGGATAGTGGACAGTCCCGAGATGCGTCACCCGAGGCTTCGACAAGTTCTACTCATCGTCGTTCAACTGAGGCATCTGCCATTCTCATTGATCCGGGTTCACATAGTCCCCATCCCGAAGGCATCCCCCGTGCTACTCTGGAACAGAGCATGGCCTTTGCTGCKCTCCAGCAATCCCAATCACAAGACCATTATCAGAACCGAAATCTYTCAGATGAGAAGGGTAAAAGATGTGAGTATCTCRACTACAACACTTTTTCACATTGGCGTTTACTACTGGCCAGGGTAGAACATTAAATATGTTACGACTATTTATCTGTATATGACTAAAGCACAAGGAGGTTATTGTTATTGCAAGGATTGTGACATATTTGATGGGTGACAACGATCGCGGATTCTGCTTGCATGCAAAACTGGGTACWAGTCCGTCAAAAGACCAATGGAACACCTAACATTCCGGAATTATGCGGTGATCAACATATCATCGGTGCTGAATACTAAGTAGGTGGGTAGGGTGGTGGTGGTGGTGGCTGAGGTGGGCGGAGGGCGAGTTGTGGTGGATGTGGTCAGTGAATGAATTATCGGCTGGAAGGAACGAATTGACCGCACAACGCGACCGGAAAGAGAGATGAAACAACTACTTCTTGTTAAGCACGACAGAGATGTCGGGGATGGGGGGGGGGGTGGTGGTAACATCACATCACCAAACTCTGAAGAAAACAGGACCGAACGAGGAAAAATGTCAATTGTGAAATTGAAATCAAGGGAGACGCAAGGCAGACAACATCTTGGCCAACGCGTGGATTTGACCCTTTTGAACCTTTTTGACATTCTCGCTTCCCTCCTCCTTCCCATTACCAGTAAGGTCACTTGTGCTCGTGGAGGCATCCCGGCGCAAATTCTCAGGGGCACGAGAAGTGTTGCCGTTGTTGAGGGGCCGCTCTTTAATAGTATCGAGCTTGCTATCTTTGGGTTTCCTTGTCCTAGGTTTGCGCTGAGGAGGGGACCCAAAGATATCACCCACGGGATTATAATACTGCCCACGAGGTAGTTGATCAAGTTCCCAAGGAACACCAGTCAGGACTATTGGGATAAACATCAACGTTTGTTCCTCGTTCATTATGGGACAAATACTCACTTTTGATGTTCTTTGGTAGTGTGGGATAAGCGGAATGGGTGGAAGATGATGAAGATTGTGGACCTTTCCCACTAGTGCGCCAAGAAGCTGACGACACACTGGTAGCTGTAGTAGATATACTCCTGTTACTAGAGTTACTGAAACGGGTGAAAGCTGAAGTTGAAGTGCCAGCACTGGAGGTCGTGCTCATCGAGTTGCGCCAATTTCCAGAGACCATRGAACTAGCGCTAGAAGCTACTGGCCGTCCGGAACGTCCGCTACGAGTGCTATTGGGAGAAGCACCGCGTTCTTGACGCTTCTCACCAAAAGCCCAAGTATCAAAGGGGTTGGGGCTTGTGGACAGACCGAGGGCGGGAGATTTGGCAGCAGACTTGATGGTAATAGGAGAGCCTCTCGCACGGCGGCCTCTGGTCCAAGTAGACGACGTGTCGTCGAACTTGGAGAATGCTGATCCAGAAGTGGTGTGAGGGGGGGACGCGCTGAGACCCATAATGAGGTTCGTGACGTTACTTGCGGTGGCGGACATGGGCTGCTGGTGAGAGCTCCCAGTGTCGAGCGACGAGTGAGGTAAAGCCTCCTCCGCCGAAGGAGTTCCTGTGGCCGTGTTTGTGGTCGAGACACTCGCGTTTTGCTTGCCAAAAGATAATTTCCATTTCGAGGGCTTCTTGACAGGAGCAGGGCCACCAATCGAGATGGGAGTTGCGGCAGGAGGGAGAGCGGGGGTTGCAGCCGCCCGGACGTCCTTGTGGCCATTGCGACTGGAAATCAAGTGAGTTGGGATAGAGTACATCGAAATGGGCTCGTATGAGCCACGGGCGCGGGAATTGGAAGATGTCACGGAAGCCTTCGTTGACGCCGATTTATTGGAAGAGGCTCTAGATGCTTTGCTGAGTTCCCTCGCAAGAGCTTGAGATGCAACTGTAAGGGTAATTAACGTTTCATCTGTAGTAGTCGTGGGCGTAACAGCAGATGCCCCCTTCCCTCTTCGAACGCCACGTTTCCTGCGTTTGGTTGACGTCGTTCTCATAGACGCAGGATCGTCCTCACTGAACTGTGTTTGAACTCCTTCCTGAAGCCGTTCTGGCTCTAGTTCTTCTTGTTGCAGCGCTTGTTCCTCTGACTCATGATCGTAGACCGTAGAGAGATTACTGGTCTCCTCCTTCTCATATGCGGGGCCAAGAGAAGGAGCACGAGAGAGCGAACGAGCCACGAGGGATGGGGTGTGGTTAACCTTGGCGTTAATAGAGGGATTGCGGGATGTCGGGCGATGCGACAAGGGTGTCGAAACAGCGATGGGGTGGCCGTGAGTGGAGCTACTGGACACAGTCCGTTGCATACCATGACAGCCACCAAGAAGGGTAGGAAGATTTTTAATCCACATCCCAAATTCGCTCGCAGTGACGCGAGGAGAATCATCACCTGAATCATCCAGGATACAGAAGACTCGATTTGCCAAGAACTCGGCAACAGGACGAGTCATCCCGGTGAACCTATACATGAAGAAGTTGACAGGATCATGGCGATAAAGATCGAATGAAGGGCAAGCTCCCTGGGCGGTGTCGGTCCAGGGGTTGTAATGGTATAGCCTTTGCAAGAGAGAACTGTTAATAAATTGATGGGTGTTTAGCCTCAAGGAGCTCACATGTTGATGAGCACTATGCCGAGTGACCAGACATCAGCAGCGCGGGGGCGATACGTTGGTGCCACGTTGTTTCTGCACTCTGTGGGGAAAAATTAAAAATTCTARCCCGAGATTGCGCAGTCGAGTGTCAAATAGACTAACCGTAGCTCATGTAGGGAGCGCTGCCGCAGTCCATATCAGATGATTCAACGTCGGTTGTCGATAGACCAAAATCCGTTAATTTGACAATGACCTTTCGCTCCTGACGGCCATCCGGGTTGGGGGACCAACCATCAGTGACGATAAAGTTTTCAGGTTTGATATCACGGTGAAAGACCTGTTGAGCATGGCAGGCGGCTACAGCATCACACATCTGGGAAAACATAGAGGCAATGAGGCGAAGACGGGTGCGAGAAAGCAGCTGAGAAGGATGAAGATTGGAGAGTAAGCTGGGAGTGGGGGGTGTACGGGAAACAGAGACTGGGGAGTCAGCGGAGGTGTGAACGCCTGGCTCATAATGATCGCGGGCCTGTTCCAAAAAGTAAAACAAATCTTCGCCAGGAACGTACTCCAAAAGAAGAAGTAAAAACGAAGAAGTTTCAAGGGTCCTGTGAAGCGTGACGATATTGGGGTGTGAGTGCAGTGACTGGTGAATGGTAACCTATGGTTCCCATGTTAGACGCCTGAAGAATCAACACGAAAAAAAAGAATCAAGAGAGCATACCTCGGTCAACTGAGCGTCCAGGGCTTCCTCGTCAAGGTTTGCTTTGGATAGACACTTGATCGCATACTCGCGTCCGTAGGCGGTTTCTGGGCGGCGAGAGAGATTACCATCGAATTCCATAGGACCAATAGTTGACATATGACCATCTTCGGAGGGTGGAGAACGGGAAAGAACCTCTTTGACAAGATAAACGACCGCGTAGCTACCCGAACCAAGCCGCCTGACAACCTCAAATTCCTGGGCGGGTTCGGGACTGTCTTCTGAATCCAACTGAGAGCTTAACGAAACGAGACGGATAGGCTCTCCTTGAAGCAAACAACCTTCACCAACAAGGTCTCCGGGTGCCAAAACGCCTTCGATAGTGGACGAGACCGAAGATGCACAGGACTGGGTGGAGGCATTGGCGCCGTGGGCACTGGGGACGGGAATAGAGGTGGAAAGAGGCCTGGAGGAGATGTATGGACTGCGTGGGAGCTTTACCGAGGCGGCGGAGGAGGAAGGGGAAGGGGCCAAGTTGGAAGAGAGTGAGAGAGGAGAGAGGATGGAACGGTTGACGAGGCTGTCCTTGTGGAGGCGCTTGGTCAAGGGGCYAGTGGAAAGGCGTAGATCGTTAGGGCGGAAGTAGCCATTGTCTTTCTTGGGGGACGACGAGAGGGAGAGCGGGGGGAGCTGAAGCGGGTACTGCAACATGGGCGCGTGGGGGATGGGGGTCGTGAGATGGCTCTACTCGGAGGGGAAGAGTAGGTTCTCGTGTGGAGAGACAGATGTCCGTTCAGACGAGACCGGCTTTGAGTCTGAGCTGGTTGGAGACGCGATGCATACAGCTGGCGACAGAAGAGGTCCTTGACGGACGGGGAAGGGGGAGGAGGGGAGGGGGGGGGGAGGAGGAGGAAGAGGAAGAGGAAGAGGGGAGAAACGACGTCCCGTCTACGCCTGGCTGGTGGGGAGGCCTGGGGGAAGGGGGGGAGGAGGAGAAAGCTAGGAGGGAGGGACAGGCGAGGGCGTGAATCAGTCGAGACTGGTTTTGTTTCGACAACGAGTCAAGTATAAATATGGAAAAAAGACGGGTCCTTGAACACCGCCGAGCCGGGTCACTCGTGGGCGATGCCCCAATGCACGCACAGACCCTGGCCCTGGCTATTGTGGGGGGGAGACAAGCAAGGACGGACACTCACCAGTGCTTTCGACCAGCGCACGACGACGACGACAACGGAGGAACAAGAGGAGGTGAGCGCAGGAGAGAAAGGTGCTGGGAAGGGTGGCTGCGCTCACTTATTTGCGACCATGTGCTCACGCTGCTTCGGCACCACGCGTGTGTCCGTTTTTCGACAAAAATACCGGGCCAGATCAGCAACAACAATCATGATCCAGATGCATTCCCCAGAAATCCTTCTCCTCTTGCGCCCTAGCCACCCATGATAGCCCATTGCTGCTGCGGCTCGCTGGTGGCTGGGGCACCACACCCATCCTTACACCAATCCGTTTGTGTGCGTGTGTGTGCATGTATGCATGTATGCGCAAATACAGGACAACAAGCAACTGGCTCGACGCGGCTCGGTTTACCTACGCCATGATCGGCTGGGGATCTACTAAATGGGCCCATGTGCTTCACACCTCATCTGAGATGGGGTGACTAATCCCCAAGAACCCCCCTCCACCGCGTTTCCAATTCAGCCCGCTCGTCCTCCGCCAGCCCGCCCCCGGCTCGGCCCACCACCGCGCCTGCCTCCCCCCCTTTCCCACGCCCGACCAGCCAACGTGCCCACTCGACGGCCGCCGTCACGCCGTCCTTCTCGCGCCAGTGCTCGTATACCGCGCCGAGCACCGTGTCCATCGCGTCCGACCCTGTGCCTGAGCCCCCAATCAAGCTGAACAGTGCTTGCCAGACCCGTGCGGTGGTGAGATAGGACCTCCCAATCCGACGCACTTCATGCAACCACCTCGCCGCTATTTTACTAGCCTGATCCGATGTCGTCTCTTTTTCTATTGCCTCGTGCAGGACTGTGACATAACTCATCAGCAGCCTCTCGTGCACTCCACGTAACAGCCCGTCGCGCATGCTTTCTTTTAGTAATTCCTATCAGCCTTGTCAGTCTTTGTTATTCACCTCTGCCTCCGGGGCCCTTACCTCGTGGGCCATTCTTTTGTCCCCAACCAATTCTCCATCACCGAGACCCCATACCCACACTTTCAATACTCCATCTTCCTCCCCCTCAACCAGTTTGCGCGCTTCTCTCCATGCCTCTGCCACGGCCCCCCGACCCTCAGCCCCCCCCTTCCAAAATGCCTTTTCCGCTGAAAGCCTCGCAAGCCACACCTGGGAAGATCCTGGCGCTTTGGTTGTGTACTTGCGTGCCGTGCGAACAACCTTGGCAGGGACATCTGTCCCCCCAAGCCGTATCAACAGTTTGATGTGTGTGCCCAACAATGATGGTGATGTTTTCACCCTTTGAATCAAGGCTTGCAACGACGAGATAAGGTATTCCTTCTGTAAACAGTCAAGTCAGCGCCCCACACCCAGCTATGCTTTTGGCCATATGACAATGGCTAATTCTGACGACCCACTAAATGCTGATCGACTGGCTTCTGGCACCATTCCTCCACAAAATCGGCATAGACCACGAATTTGTCTTCTCGGCCCTTACTATCCACGGCTCCCAACAGCTCCTCATTGGCGCGCTGGATACCATCCACCAGCGCAGCTCCCTTCATWTCTCCTGTGATATGTCTATCAGCAAGCAGTCGTGCAGCTTGCGGGTCGTCAGGAAGRCTCGATCGAACCAGGTCATACAGATGATCGAGTAGTAACTTCCGAAGCTCAGCAGRTGATGGGTACTCCACTATCACAGTCCTGAGCTGCACAAACAACCCAATTCGGGGAAGCGCTGCCGAAAATGATCAAGGTCAGTACAATTAAATAGGCTTGAAAGGCACCTCACTTTCTGCTGCAATTGTCATGACCGATTTAACAATAGCTCCTTGCATGATCTGTAGTCGATCTGCCGCCCCTTCACTCCCATCCAGTCCCGAACCCAGACTATCATTACTGGCCGTTTCTGTATGAGTGTTGTTGGTCCTAGCATCCTCCTGACCTTCGTCCTCGGGTCCGACACCACCCAGTCCATCTAAGATATGCTCACTTGGGTCCACTTCCACATCCGCTCTATGTTTTCCTTTCTTTGATTCCGGTTTTCCTGTCGYTGATGTTGTGATGCCCAACACATCCCATCTTCGTCTTAGGCYTTCGATAAATCCGAGCTCCATACGTACATATTCGCGCCACATATCGATACTCTCGGGATTCATGCGAATACCTCGCTGGAGCAGCGTTCGCGCGGCCGAAGGCGACAAGTGATCCAGTTCATGCGATGCCGCAATGATATATAGCGTTGGCTTATTTGGATGGAGTTGTAACGCTCTAAAGGAGATACAAAGACGTGCATGAGGGATCTTCATTCCACGGGAACAGAGTAATAGATGCCTACCTCGCCGTGATTCTGCCGACAAGAGCACGAGCACCTTCACGTTTAGCAAGTTGAATGTACTGAATCCAGAGTTCTACATCGGACTTGAATCGTTTGAGAGCCCGTTCAAATATATGAAATTGTCGCCGAACGAGTGCATAGTCAGAGATGGTGGGTGGGGCGGGTGGCAAATCTATTGCACRCAAGGGTTGAGCAGTTGGCAGCAAGAGGAGATATATGAACTAACTTAAGCGGGCGATGCGTTTGCGCCGTAGYTGCTCRAGGCCTATTTCATATGTGATATAGCGCAGGAAATCTGCCTTTTTTGCGACGCGTCGAACGAGTGTAGCTTCAAAAACCGTACGTTTCTTCATAATCCGTTTTGTCTCTTTCTATGGCATGAGCTAAATTTCTCGAGTTCTCGCACATTCAAAGCTGTACCCACTTCGGTGAAAATGTTTTTATCAACAAGATCTTTGAGCTCTTGGAGCATCTACGTTGTTTAAATGTCAGTGCCGTCCTGCAAACACAATGTTCGTTGAGGCGCACCTGCTCCTGCTGAAAATGGACGCGTTCCATGCTCGACTATGCCGCCTAGTGCAGGCTGAAGAGAAAGTAGCAGGTGAGGACGAGCGGTGCAACAAATTTCGGGGGAAAACAAGCGGCAACAACTCCTTTGCCCATCAATCTTATTGACCTCTTTGGTCCGGCCCGGAGGCAGCTTGTCACAACCTCTCCGCCATGCCACCCAAGGGACATAGAACTGGTGCCTCTGCCCAGCTACGCGCACACTCACGCTCCTCTTCGGCATCGAGAGTCGCAGCAAACCTCCAGTTTACCCAAAGAGATAGCTCCGCCACCAGAGCGGCCGAGAAGAACAAGAAAAACGCCCATGAGGTGGGTTGTACCCAAACTTGCACTACCTACCAAGATCGGAGGCGCTCTTTGTCTCAAAGGAGTTCTCTGTTCTGACTTGCAACCCCCAGGGAACTAGACCAGGCTTTCTGCGCGCGAACAGCTCCCAACGTGTCCCATCGAATACCCAGGTGAAGAGGACAGCATCTACGAACAACACCACTCAGCACAAGACGGATGCARCCAAGCCAAACGCAGAGTTTACACTCACTCGGGCTACAAAAGATGACGAGGACGAGGACGAGTGGGTCTCGAGCAGCGGGGCCCAGACTCCCAATCAGAACGATTCCGATTCCGATACAGCCTCAGAGAGCGATAGCATACCCCAAGAATTGGTTAGCCAACTCCAGCGAGCACAGATCGACCAACAGGCTGCGCGAGCACATCCACCCCTAGCTCGCGTAGACACCGTACGCCAATCCGATTTCGACGCTGCAGACGTTCCTGGCATAAACGCGCCCAGGCATGACACCATTTCCATGCAAATGCCTTTCCCTACCGCTGGTCCCGACCCAACCATACACCCAGATCGCCATTCTCATCACATCGACCATATTCCCGATCATGATATGCAGAAACTTCATACTCGGTCGGACTCCCGTCATAGCCACTATCATCCTTCTTCTAAACGTCAATCCGCCACCCGGCCACCATCAATACATTCTACCCCAAGTCGGCTAGATGCTATGCGCCCCCATCCTCTAATAAGAGGCCATTCTCATGGATACATCAACCCCGTTTTCAAGCCCACGCCTCTCGCGCCTCTGACAGTCATTGCAGACCAACCCTCCAACTCGCCCACCGAGGAGAATCAGCTCTCGACTTCTCCCGCGAGTGTCAAGACTACAGTGACCTCCCCTGGCGGGTACATAGCCGAGTTCCCGCACGAACGCAGGACATCGTTTTCCTCTGCTCGGTCTATTTCAACCCTTCCCGCCCAGCCCGTCACCTCTCGGCCATACGATCGTACTCGTACTCTGTCAGCCATGTCTACTTCTGCTTCCTCTGCCGCTCTATCCTCCCTCGCCCATTTGCCTAGCATCACACGCCCCCCATCACCTCAGCAAATCTCTTTTTTCCCCCCTGTTAATCCACACGTGAACATCGAAGCCATCCATCCATTGCTCCCAGGTCCCTACCTCAACAACCATTTGACGGTCTTGGCGCGGAGAACGCCCTTGCGAGAATCATATGATCGCGTTATCCAAGCTAAGATTGCCAGTGGAAGATGATCCAGACCCCCCCCCTCACTTTGGCATGTGTCTAAGTTAGGAGCAATACTGGTTTGTAGGCTTTTTGATTTGAGGAAGCCGACATCACACCAGTGTTGGGGCGCTACGATACATTTATATCACGTCTTAATATTTCTTAAATGCCAATAAGAAACAGAGGGGTTGTAGACCTGCACCAACCCAAGTGTAAAATTAACCAGCGACTGATCTCACCATTTCGACCTTCACATCCTTGCAACAGCTTGCAACCCGGTCATAAGGGCGAAAGCTGTGTCCATTATCGCAGTCATTTTTCAGAAGTTGTCAGATGTCAATCTCAAGGCCCAAAATATAACGTCCCCTGAAAGGACCACCGACACTGAGGGATCAGCTACATGGCTCACATTGAACGAGGGTAATGGTGCACCTCGGGAGCAGAGCATCGTCGAAATGCTTTAGTATCGAAGTCTGTAACGACGAGGTCCGAAAAATTAAGCTGCCAGTGCCCGCTGTTTCTACCACTGGCGTCGGGAAATAGCAAATCCGCGTCGACCGAGATCCAGCGAGCCCGTTGCACTATGGGTGGGCCCACCGACTCGGTCTATTCCCTGTGCGCGGTTGGCAAGGATAAACTTGCCTCCTGACCAAGGTGGGCGGGCGCAATCCTACTACTCCATCTAAAAACACAAAAGAAAGGAGGGGGCAAAATGTTTATGTAAGTTTATGTACAGCGATCTCTCTGTACACCGATGCGCCGTGATCATGGGGTGGTAATCTCCGCTCCGAGTCGATTCGAAACAAGAACTTGAGTTTTGTTTTAAAATGCAACCCTGCCATCGCCTTTGCATGAGCTAAAGTTGATTGTACACAGCACCTCGCCTCCGAAGTGATTTTTGTTTCTGGCAATGACGTGTTCTCGTGTGTGACCGTCACGTTGCCTTGGACTTCCAGCGGGTTTCAATAACCACGCTCACCCCCACCCTTCTCCTTCGACCGAGCTGCAACCGAGGTTAACGTCCCAAACGCCGACTTTAACATCAACCCATTAACGCCCTCAAAAGAATGTGGCTCTCCGACGCGCAAAGTCGGTGTGCAAGCCTTCTGTGAACGGAAACACACTCACTGACGTGGTACAACACCTCTCAGAAATCGGTGTCGCCCTCACCACCTTTGGAGGGCTGTTCATGCTTCTTGGTGTTATGCTGTTTTTTGACGGGGCCCTTCTCGCACTCGGAAACGTATGTTTCAGAAACAGCTTTATCTGTCGTAGCTAACTATGGGCAACTGACATCTCTTTTAACAACACTCCAGGTCCTTTTTATTTCGGGCTTGACATTGATCATCGGACCTCAGAAGACGTTTTACTTCTTTGCTAGGAGACAAAAGATCCGCGGGACGATGTGTTTCCTAGGTGGTATCCTTCTCGTCTTTCTGAAATGGCCATTCATTGGGATGGTTGTGGAGACATTTGGGTTTTTAAACCTCTTTGGGTATGTTTTTTCTCTCTGACACGTCAGTCTAACGCTTGGTACACGGTTCTTAACGTGTTTGCAGTGACTTCTTTCCTGTAATTATTACCTTCCTCCGACAGTTGCCTTTTATCGGGACGGTTCTTACACTGCCATATATCAGTGGTGTAAGTCCAAAACCTCTTATCATCAGAAAATGACTTTCGCAATCTGACATAAAAAACAATGTTTTTCACAGTTTATAGATCGACTTGCAGGTTCTCGTACATCCGCTGTGTAATCTATAATTAGATTATGTGGAAAAAGCAACTTGACTTGATTCAGGACATCCGTGAAAAGGGCCAACTCGTTTTAAACCAGTTGGTAATGGGAAACCAAGGCAAAGAGGAAGAAGCGGATCAAGCCACCTCCACGTACTCCTGACTCGATTTGTCCTTCTCTATGCTTTCGTCTCTCGCCTCACCTCGATCATCCGGCTTCTGAGCTTTTTCCGCCATCACTTGCTTTCTATGCGATATCTCGTCAATATTGCGGAACCTAAATGATTCCTTGATCGTTTGGTCGATTACCATTCCCCTACAAAAATGGCTCAGTCTTGGCAGAAGTTATAGCCAAGGAACAACTTCTTACACGGCATAACATGTCATTGCAAGATATCCTGAGAGTGCGACCAAGTATGAATGTCGCGTAGAGGTCTTGTCTGCAAGGCTAGCCTGAGCAGGGGGATACCAGGCACCTCCACCGACGCCCTGAAAAATGGGGGGTCAACTCTGAAATACTGGGCGAAATCACCGTTTTAAACACACCATCACGATCAACCCCGACCCTCGCTTCGTATGAACGCCCAGGTTCTTGGTACCAAGTGTAAATATGCACTGCGGAGAGCTACGCATCAGCTGATGGTTGTTGTGTCTGAGGCACAGAACAACTGACAGGGTAGCAAATGGATTCGAAGAAGAACAGGGCGAACAGGAAACCTACGCCGGCCCTTCCAGGCACTATTGCGACCAATAAACTGAACAGAGAGCAGAAACCCCCATACAGCGACAGTAGCAATGCAGGATCGACAAAGTTCAGAATCACGACACCCACAAACCTGTGCGCAAGGATAAGTTACAAACGGATGTATCRGTTCACTTCTTCTGGCTTACCTCCCAACCGTAAATGTCATCTGACAAAAAGAAAACAGCTGGCTTGCTTCTGGCTTGTCGATGCCAATGCCTTGTTCGGTCAAGAAATTGACTGCGAGGGACGCGACAGCAACTTGCGCTCCGCTAGGACACGATGTCACTTTTCTTGTATCGAATGGCGAACCACAACCACAACTTACACATAAGCTGTCTGCGCAACAAACCCGAAGATGCACCTCCACTGCATCCAGAATGATTTTTCGTCGTTGCGAATTCCAACCTCATGAATTTCAGTAGCAAGAGCCTCTTCCGTAATTTCCGGCAGATCACAGAAGCTGTGAGAGCGTTAGGAACCTCTTCAAGTGCTTCGCTGATCGGAAGTACTTACTAAAACATCACATTAAGAGCAACACCCAATCCTGCGACGGCTAAGTAGACCCTATCACTGATTGAGCAAAAGCGCATTGTACCCGATAACGAAGCATATGATCACCATTGGACGGTATCCAGCCGGTTAGCGTTGACTCCCTGGAAAAACCACCTGGAGGCGATCAATGGGCCTGTGAAGGAGGCGACACCCTGGAAGCCCTGGCTGAAATTCAAGCGCGCGGCTGCGTATTTCGGGGAGCCAAGAACCGCGATGTACGAATTCGCCGCAACCTCTAATGTGGCCAGCCCACATCCTATAAAGGTTGGATCCCTTAGTAGCCATCGTGTGCTTTTTTCATTCTACTTACCGATCACGAAGGTACAGCCTACGAAACCCCCGTACTTCTGGAATTTGGCAGAGGGCCAGAAGAAGATTGCACCTGATAACCACGTATATCAATTGGCGCTCCAGAAACCTGGTCCCAGTATCCTTACCAAGGCTGTATAGGGAGAGGCCCATATGGATTCCGGCCTGCAGTGACGAATTAGCTTCACAGGTGYCCTCCTCCAGCCTCCAACTTACCTTATAACCAAATCTTTTCATCTGTGAAACTATCAACTGCTGGGCGGTAGAAGAAGTAGCTTGAACCTACAAATACGCCGGCCACTGGTGCATATACCACATAAGCACCAAAATACGCCAGCTGCAACAGGGTGCTCTGGGTCTTGTTAATACCAAAAATGGTTTGGAAATGGGAGTTCAGGACATCGAGAAGCTAGACACAGGTAAGCTAGCCAGTCCCCACTCGGAGTAACGGTCAACTGACGCCGTAAGCAAAGCCCCCTGCATATAAGTGTCATTATCAGACTTTGACTATACTAAGGGTGAGCTTACAGGTGAAGAACAGTGATGTCACCAAGGCAAAAGCAAACAGCCACCTGCCCCTCGATAGCTCAGTGCCTACCCGCGAGATGCTAGTTTAGGTACAGCAAAAAAACGGAAGGCGATGCATACCTGTAGTTCCTTTTGGCGGAGGCATTATTGAACAAAGCTTTCCTGGTGTGGGATCAGGAGGAGAGGAAGCACTAGCACCGTAGAAGCACCCGAACTTACACCTCCACTCCAACTTTATATCACTTGACCCAAAATGTATTTCTGTCTCATGGACGGCATGGACACTTTGCCTATACTCCAATTGGAGTGCCAACGCGGCTCAGGCGCTGACTGGGGATGCACATTGGTTGAACCCCACCGCCTATGAAAGCGGCGATTGGGATTGATGGAGGAAGTCGCCAGAAAGGGGCACCACGTTGCTATTCTTGTATCTCGTGATCATTCAGTCGGGTGAATTGCGGTCCGTCAGTGCAAAATTCTCTCTCCTACTGATATATCTTCAAGTACACATTGTACTCTCCTTTCGACTATCGCACCCCTTCACTCCGTGAATGAATGACAAACTTTGCCAGTTTGTAGCGGTGGGTTGCCTAGTCTTTGCAGTCAAGACGCTTCTAACAATATCACAGGAGCGATATCCCATTGTGCGCTCAACGTTCCCAGGAGACGGCAGGAGAAAATGGCGCCTGCGAATAATCGAAGAGCTATGGTTAGCACCCGATACACAAGCCGAAATTGCATCAGCCGCTCTAAGCTCCTCCCAATCACACCCGGGAGAGCATGTCAGTGGGTTTCACCAAAATAATTCTTCCGTACTTACACGAACCCTAGGTCGACTACGGTGACGATCCTCTTGACGAGCTCATAGAGGGTGAAGAGGCTGGGCTCCTCATCCGTACCGACTTTTCAGATGACGCCGCCTGGGACCTGTTTGTCCACAAGATGCGAGATGCAGAAAAAGATGTAATCGCTACTATGGCGAGTGGAGAAGGCGACGATGCACAAAGCGAGGACGATGCGGAGATGAATGGGGATACCAGTTCTGAATCAGAAACAACACCCTCCCATGTCATTAAGATTATTCAGGGCCCAGGCAGTTCGTTACTCGACGGCATATCCAATCTCACGGCCCTTCGGTTATTTAACGATGTGGACATACGAGTCGCACCTCCACCCCCGACTGGTACTAGTCGCATTCATCCTGGTAATCGATTGGTGGACCAGCACGGTTTGCAGGAGATATACACGGGCAAGACAATCTGGATATATGACAAGCAGTCGAGTGTGGATGAAAGTGTACGCCTTGTCAGCCAACAGGGGGACGTGTATGGAACGGCGACGTGAGCTTTGAGTCTTTCCAGTGTGTATACGAATAATAACAAAGCCTTTCTACTGACCCACCCGGTCATTCCAGCGGTGACAGTTGGCGAGCACGAGCCCCACACATTGCCGAACTGCAATTTAACATTACCTATTGTGGCATGAAGATTGACTTCGGCGGGTTGGATCGATGGGATTATTCGGAGAGGATGAGGAATTTAAATGAAGCTGAAAAGCGCCTACCACTTGCCATGGCTCGCGAATAGATCTCAAAAGACAGCGTGCATCAAGTGCTTTTACATTCTTTTTGTGAAAATAAAGGTAAAAATCGGAAAGGCCTTCCCCCCAAGGTCCGGTCAACAAACGTGACCTTTTACGAGAGCACGGTCCAGACACGGAGAGCATTGTCCGTGAAGCCAGCAAAGAGTGTCTGACCATCGGCAGACCAGGCGATCGACACGCACTCGGGCTGCCTCCCACTCTCATTGACGTCGGTATATGCGGGTTTGAGTTCATCGACGATSGACCTAAGCTGATCAATGCTCTGTACTCGAGAGAATGAGGTAACATTCTTACTTGCTCTCGAGATCGAAAATCTTGACACAGCTGGCGGTCGCAGCGCACAGCCAGTAGCGGTTGGGAGAAAATACCAATGCATTGACGATGTCACCAGCTTCAAGTGAGTACAAATGCTTGCCCTCGTTGAGGTCCCACAGCATGGTGATGCCGTCCTTGCCACCAGATGCAGCCAAAGAGCCATCGGGTGACACGGAGACAGTGTTGATGTAGCCCGTGTGGCCGTAGTGGTTAGTCTTCAGCTTGAATTTCGAGAGCTCCCAGACCTAATTGGAGTAGAGATAGACCCCAAATCATGGAAAGAAGTATCGGTAGAGTCGGGTAGCAATATCTGAGGAGCGATCTTTTTGAAACAGCGTCTAAATGCTCACCTTGACAACTTTATCCCAACCCGCAGAGACAATGACAGGATTCGCAACATTCGGGCTGAAACGAACGCAAGATACCCTGTACACCCCGCATCAGTATACCGCCCAGTTTTACAAGATGAATAAGTACCATTCGGTGTGACCGTCCTCCTTGATATCGTATTTGCATTCTCCGAGAGTATTCCAGAGCTTGATAGTCTTGTCTCGTGAGCCAGAAACGATTTGCCTGTTGTCAGCACTAAAGCTGACGGAAAGGACGTCTGCCTTGTGGCCAACGAATCGGCGAGTGGTTAGGCCAGTGTTAAGATCCCAGAGACGGAGGGTGTGATCCCAGGATGAAGACAGGGCGAATTGGCCGTCGGAAGAGATCACAACGTCCGAAACGAAGTGGTTGTGCCCGTGGAGGATGCGCTTGGGGTATCCGTAAGAATCCTCGTCGCGGGTCAATTGCCAGACAATGATAGTCTTGTCTGTGTCGAGGAGATTAGGATGTAATTTACACACACACAAGTTCGTCCGATCTACCTCGTGAAGCAGACAGAATCATGTCAGGGTTTTCCGAAGACGTAGCGATAGCGGTGACCCATCCGCTGTGCCCCTCCAAGGAACCCAAATAGCGCAAAGTCTCGGTCATGGATGTTTTCAGTGAAGTGCTCAGCAATGTCCCCGCACCGATTGGGAAATTCTTGCTATCACGTCACGCTCCCCAGCCACCGTGACGCTGACTGTACAGTACCCGGAATTGTCCAGATATATTTGTTTTGCTGCCAACGTATCGTCCGATACTGCACAACAACCCTTTGTCCTCAGGTATGTTATCGCGCTCTTCTATCCCTTCATTTCATATGATGTATCAATCTTAATATTTGCTACTTCAGAGGGCAATAGCCCTATGAGACAATTTTCCACCAAGATCTCTGATTCTTCCCCTTCTGACATTTTTTCCGTGGACCACGCCAACTGACTCATTTCCTCCAGGCCTTTCATTCAGTAGACAGCGGCGTTGTGCTTCCGTGTCGAGTAGAACAATCCCTTCCAGTTGTTTATGTATGGCATGAACAAATACACCTGCCTTTCTTTTTCTGGTTCTGCCCGGGTATCAGCGTGGCAGCCAGGGAATCCAAATGGAAATTTGTCAGGCAATTGCGCAATCCACACCAGGGCCCCGGCTTTGGGCATGACCTACTGATCATGGATCTTCCAGTGTCCAGGGCAAAAGTGCCAGTCATAAGTCAGTGCACCCGCCGACTTCCGGCCCCTAGTAAACCGGATCTTTTCTTAAAACGAAATTTCATTTACCAGTTGACACGGATCCCGGAGTGGATGATATCATCGCAATGTCAGTTCAAAGTGCACTTGGTGCTACTCTCTTGATTACCTCTGCTAACAAATGATATAGTCTTCTGGCGCTGGCATCTCCAGAGCTGGATATCTTGGCGTTTATTATATCATTTGGTAGGACCATCAATAACGAGTGTGGATAATTGGAGATCCCATAATCCTGAATTCTAGGTAATACCGATGTCGACGCTGCATAGTGAGCTCGAGTCTATGACATGATTTTCATCGGTCCTTCATCAGGCAACAGTCTGAATATCCTCAAAACCTACCAGGCCATCGGCCGACACCTCGAAAAACACCCAGAAGATGCAGGGCGCTTTCCTAATTACACCACTAGAGGAAGGAGAATCATTCTAGCTAGAGGATGCGATGGCCCAATGGAAGGGGAGCTCCACAGCGCCAAATATTTTCATGGGAGGCTTGTCCTAATTTTCATTGTGACTTTTACAAACTTCCTCACATCAGCTCCTTGGTGCAGGGATGGCCTCGGAGACATMACCGAACGGTATCCTGATCTTAATGTAAGCCCTGGTACGGCTCAGGCGCACCCACAACTGGAAATTTCCCAAACTCATGGCGTCGATGTCGCGCTTGATCTCCTGCGGTCGTATCCATCGAGAAGCATAACGTACATTGTCCTCGGCCCGATGACGAACCTGGTGCAGATAATGAAGAAAGACGGAGGCGCCGTACGCGATCGCATCGGCCGTATCGTAAGTATGGGAGGGGCTTTAGACGTGCCCGGAAACACCAGCCCAGTTGCAGAGTGTAAGGGRCCCTCACTAAGCATTTATAACATCCCTAATCACTTGACCTACCCTAGTCAATTACTTTGCAGACCCTTTTGCTGTCAAGGAGCTCCTGCTGTCCGAGAACGGGGAACTCTGTCTTCCACTTGATCGTTTCCTGATGTTACCATTGGATATAACGACATCCCACGAGCTCCCGTTCCCTGTGTACAAGCAAGCAGTGGACCCTTCCTTTGGATCGGCTTCTGGAACTCCGTCTGGCGGCACCAATAAATCTCCGATCCCGCACTTCACGAGCTCCTTCCTCGAGCGTACGCGCGAGGTTATGTTGAGGTATGGGAAGGACGCAATGGAGCTCCATGACATCGTCACAGTCTGGTGCGCCATCGAAAACCCCCCCTTCCCAGAGGGTGGGGTRGGTACCCTGGCGGTGGGCTGGGATGCGCTTAGTCGAAATTTTGATATTGAGAGGTATAAGAAGTCTTTCTTCTCAGATTGGCGCATGTCAATTTGCGCTAATGACCTTTATTTCTCCTGACAGAACTGGTGAATTGACTCGCGGGATGCTTGTGGTTGATCGGCGGGGTGACCAAATGGCATACGCTCCCGGGGCTAATCGCGCAAAGGTGCAGAAACAACTCGAGTTGCTTGGAATACATCACAGGCCGTGGGAGTCAAGTGCGGTTCCAGCACAGGTGGAAGTGGAGCGAGAGTCACAGAGCTTCCCAGCTTCCAGGCATCAGACGGGTATTTGGTGTGTCGTGGACACGCCAGGGCCCAATGTGCTCTTGCGTCTTTTGCTTCGCCGGGTATGGGGGGTGGATGTTGATAGTTGATCCATGTGTTTCCGACGTCATACATCAGTTCTAAAGCTGTTTTCTGTAAATGTAATCGAAAGAGTATGACGGGGTGTAGTATTAGCGAACGCCTGCTCGAATGTGTAGCTAGAATAACATGTTCAGTACGCGGTCATACCAGGACTCTGGAAGATGTCCGCATGTTTCCAGCTCTTTCTCTTTCTCGAGCACGACCAGTTCCGTCGTAATATCAATGACATCCAAGGGGACAAGCCGATCACGGAAATAGAGCTTGCAGCCAACATAGACAACAGGAAATATCAAGCTGTAAGTAGTAAACAGAGTGTGACGTCAACGTAGACGAATAGCCAGTAGCTGGAACGAAACGAACCAGTTCAAGTAGTTTGAGAAGAAGGTCGAGGGATGGAAGCCKTCCACAAATGACGTCCATCCACTGAATAGAAGTACCAAAACGTTCATGCCAAGTGCATAGTACTATCGTTAAATGGGCTGATAAGCATCGCGCCTGATCAAGAGTGATCGTTGTCACTGACCGAGAGAAGCGGTTGGAAAGGGCTACGATAAGGTAGCTGGCTACGTGGGATTCCTTGCTTTTGGAGTGCGTAAAAAAATCTCAGGTAGGTGATACAAAGAACAACCCATGAAATTAACCCCGCCGTTGTCACGAGGGCCGCAAGCCAAAGGAAGACTTGGTTTGAGCCCTGGTGGACGCTCAAGAATGCGACTGCTCCCCATATTGTTGAAAACCAAACAGCAACATACGGTATATGAAAGCGGTTTAGCTTCAAGAATAGCTGAGGAGCGTGACCATCCAAAGCCAGTCCGTGAAGTGTTCGAGAAGCAAGAAAAGTGCACGAGTTTCCTGAACTAAAAGCGGACGTGAAAATCTATGACAAAATAATTGTTGAGCCATCAAAGAATATAGACAAGTGACTTACTACACCGTTAACCAGGGATGGAATGATCTGTGAAAATTGGAGTGAGTAGATATTCAGACAAATTAAATTGCATACCTTGTTTTGTGTTCGTTCAAATGCGATCACAAAGGGACTATGCGCAGCAGTTTGGGTGGGGCGGGAAAGTCGATCATCGTTTGCTGGCACAAGCATGGAGATGATCAAGATCGATAGAACATAAAATACGATCACTCTGAAAAAGGTCCGTCTAAGGGCTTTCGGAATTGATTTTCGTGGATCACGAGTTTCTGCGCCTGCAATAGCAACGACTTGAACATTTCCATAAGCAAAAGCAGCCGAGATCATGGTCGACCAAAACCCAAGAAAGCGTCCCGCCGTCCCTGGAACCAAATACTCGACAAATAATGGATAGGGGCTTTTCCAGAAACGAAAGCCAATACGTTCTTGACCGGGATACCCGCCCACGTCGAGGATGAGACCAGCGATAATGAAACCGATGATCAATACAATCTAAGAACAAGTAAATCAAACACCGAACTCAATTCCCGAGTTTGCTTGCCTTGATGAAAGCAAAGTAGAATTCAAACTCGCCGTAAATCCGGATGGGACCCAGATTTATGATGGTGATAACAATCCATAAAATACTGGAGTAAGATGAATGAAGACTCTACCAATAAGATCGAAGAACGGAGGAGCTTACCTGATAGGTATTGCTGGGTTAAGGTCGGGCGTCCAAAATTCCAACAGGGTCGCCGCTGCAGTAATTTCAACTGGCATTGTAATTGCCATGGAGTACCAAAAGTTCCATCTGAARAATAAGTAAGTGAAGCTCATCGAAGATTCCCCTCCACCATCGATATCCTCACCCAATCGAAACGCTAGAGCTTTTGTCCAACCACATCGCAGCGTGGCGCACAAAGCCGCCGCCAACGGGTTTAAACGCAGACATTTCGGCGGCGGTACACGCTGCGGCAGATTATAGTTTGTACAGTATTCGAGGGGACTGGCTGGTATTTCACTGACCAATAGCAGCAGTAACGGTGCCCATCTGTTGTCTAATGAGATGACTTTACATGAATTCTAATGGTCACATACCACCAGAAAGCCTAACAAACAGCTTAATGGTCCTGCCTGGGCGAGGGCCACCCCACTCGATAGGAATAAGCCAGTACCAATCATCCCTGCCAGAGCAATCATGGATAGGCTTCGCCCACAGTAAGATATACATTCAAGGACGCGTCAACGAGAAAACGCACTGTCTCTCGTGCAAGCCTCGTTTGGTCCCGCCATCACCACTGAGAGCGTCGTCCTGGTCCACTAAATGTCTTGCAGCGGGCATCCTTGAGCCAGATGAATCCATTAAGAGCGGCTGGTATTCACAGGGGATCATGTTCGCAGATACCAGGTATTCATGTAAAGGAAGGAGACGCCCATCGGCACGAATCGAGCCATTCGGATTCAAACAGGGCTATGTCAGTTACTATTTCTGGCCCATTATAATCAAAAGGCCGCTTTAGCCGGGCGATGGAAGTTTGTGCGTCGGGTTTTCAGGTCAGCTCTCTCCATGGACATCGCGCGGTGGCTTTGGGCTAAAAAAACAACCAAAAAAAACCCACAAAAAAGAAAGAAACGACAGATTGACCTACGGCAGGAGTTAAAGCTGGGTTGTGAAAGAAGAAGGGACTACGTAAAGCTGTGACTTGATCTGGTACCTAGTGGTCTAGACATTGGATCGGGGAGGGTGCACTGTTCAAACGTCCTGGCTGTCAGCCAGATTGAATAGCAAAAACCCATTTGGACTTGAATTTGATAATGGATGGATGAGGTCAGTCGACAGACGCAAGCTTGTGCCTGCTGGTGCTTCCAGGAGGATTGATCGCGAAGACCCATTTTGAATGCGATCGGGCGTCCAAATTCAAAATGGGCAATTCCAGGGATCCTGATTATCAGCGCCAGCCCCGGCAGATGAAGCAGCCATGGGCAAAAATTCGCCTACATACCCACCAGGTGCTCACCAGGGGGGGGGGTCCGGAGCTTATCTCCGGTTGTAAAGGGGGGGTGCGTTGGGTGCACCGAATGGGGATCCAGTTGATTGACTCTCCAAATGAATTGATATCAGCCCACGCGACATCTCCCTATCTTGCACCATTCTCGTCCAAAGTTACTCCGTCTCCGCTATACATACCATGTTGTCTGCCATCACTATTCCACCTTCTTAATTGCTTTCTCTGACACACCCTCCCCCCCTCCCCTTTCCCTCGCATGCGTCATCCGTGCACATTATGACCAGGGGACGTAAGAAGGACCTCACCATCCCACCTACCCGCGCTCTCGTCCAGCAGAGAGATTATCGTGCCCGTAAAGCTCATTATATTGCAGACCTTGAGGAGCGAGTCCGCAAGGCTGAAGCTGAAAATGCCCAGCTACGCAGCGAACTCGAAGCCGCTAAAGCTGGGCTTGGTGTACCACCCATCCTCGTCGGCCCTCGGGCAGTAGGTTGTCAGTCTTTATCTATGGCATTCTGTTAATCAAATTTTGGCAGGCAGAAGTTTCTTGCGAGCTAATGCAACACCTCACACTCGCCACAAATTCCCTGGGTCGATTCCAGCAGCTTGTGTTCCCTGAACAACATCCACCTCCCGTTCTCCCATCCACGCAGCTGCCGGCCCCCTCAGAACTCTCAGCCCAACTCCGCCCTGCGTCCTTCCCATCCCCTGCACCTTCTCCACCTTATTATTCGCAGGCTACCCAACAGCCTACTTTTCGGCCGTCCCTTCACTCCACTTCGGCTCAGCTGCTACCATCCTCGCTTCCACCCCCCACACCATCCCATACAACCGGCCGTAAACGACTGTACCGAGAAGACTCCCCAGAACCTGCAGACACCTCACACTTTGAGCCCCATGGCACATCCCCTCTTAGCAATGAAAGGTGTACCCTTAGCCCTGAATCAGAGTGCTGTGGCGGCCTCTTGGACTGCCGGGACCTCATTGAGGAAGAAGAAGAAGAAGAAGAAGGAGAGGTCGCTGATGAGGGAGAAGGCCGACCACTCAACAGACTCTCTGTCGTGCGGTCAACCTCAGAGCATTCGCACAATTACTACGCCTAGTGCTCTGAATAATGGTTTCCTCCGCATCACCGGAAATGAGTACCCACTCTCGGGTTTTTTTGCGTCTTGATTTTGAATYAATGCTGTACACTACGCAACCCCTTCTTCCGTTATTGTCTTACCAATATTGCTTTATCCTTTATTTTAGAAATGGGCCTTGTGACTGCTCCGCGCCAAAGTTATTTCTAATCACAYCCTCTGTTTATCTAACCGACTGGTCGCCTGATCCAACTTCTCCGCGTCCGGAAGGGCTGCAGTCTGCATTAGGCTGGGCCTCTTGCTTGGATCATGCGGCACCCTTTCTTTCCGTGCTATCGTCCAATCCCTGCCAGCCGAGCTTATGTCTGGATAAGAGGGCTACCCAGGTTAGGGCTAGCAGCACCGGAACTTCGACTAAGGGACCAATCGTTGCCGCGAGTGCTTGATGAGAATCAACCCCATACACTGCAATTGCAACTGCGATGGCAAGTTCCTGGAAATAGCCGTTAGGGATGCGAGGCCTCATCAAAGGTCTGGGAAGGGAGAGACGCACAAAGTTATTGCTGGCAGCCGTGAAGGCTTGAGATACGGCAATGTCATAGCCGAAATGCTGGCTGTCTGTTCGCTTCTTGCGGGAAAGATAATACATGAAACCGAAGGCTGACGTCCACATGATGACGAAATATAACACCAAGGGAACAAACACACGGAAAACCGGGCCAATATTGTGAAGGATTTGGTGGCCTTGATATGCGAAAAGAACTAGGATGGTATAGAGAAGTCCTAGAAGGGCGACTGGGGAAAAGAAGGGGATAAACTTCTCATTCAGGAACCTTTTGCCAGCAATGAACCAGATTGAATATCGTGTGGCGACACCTGCAAGGAGCGGAATGCCGAGATACTTGATACAGATGTGAGTGATAGCATCGTTATAATTTATTACAACTTACAATCAGAACAGAGATCGCCACATCTCTGTACGAAACATGTATATTTTCTTGTCCCCCAATAACGTTGATAAACAACAGGGAGAGGGGTGAATATAAAATGATTTGCAGGAGGGCGTTAACGACAACCAGAATGGCACAGTATTCGGGATCACCCTGAGCGAGTGCGTTCCAAATCATGACCATGGCGATGCACCGCGCGAGTCCGACCATGATCACACCAACGCGATAGGTGGGAAGGTCGGGAAGTGTGGCCCAAGCCAAGCCCAGCATCAAGAGCGGGCCGATGAGCCAATTCAGAACGAGGGATATCCCGATGTGCGTCCATATTTGCGACGAGGAGAATATCCTAGGGAGTTGTTCGTATTGGACTTTTGTAAGAACAGGCCACATCATGACAACGAGCCCGAGGGCTATGGCTATTGATCAAGGATGGTTAAATGAAAAGTCATATGACAACTAGCTTAGGCAACAACTTACGAACGGAGACACTGTCAAAGCGCACCGTGCTCAGGGCATCTCTTACTCTGGGAGCGAATTCGCTCAGAATCACGCCCAAGATCATAGAGAGCAAAATGAGGGGCGATAGGAGTCGATCGAGAATGCTCAGTTGATTCCATACATCTGTATTATGGTTCATAGGTGGGCATCAAATGAGTCTCGTCGTGGTTCATTGGATCGACCACGTACATTTGGTGGATGGGGGTGCTGGACTCTGCGACTCGTAGTCAGTATGCTCTTTCTGAGTTATACTAGACATCTTATGGGTGAAAAGTGTCGAGGGATGGGGATGTAAAGAGCTAACAGTGACTTCTACATGGGCCATTGAATATGTGCAAACGCCCTTAAGGTTTGATTTCGATTTTGACTTTGAATTTCATTTGATTGGCCTGTGAAGAGCACGTGAGACATTTTGAGTACCCGCTCAATTACCAGTGGAAAGCAACGACAACAAACAAGAACAGTAACATTAGGGATATAGAATTTGAAAGCACCTCGGAAGTTTTAAGCATCACGGATCTCGTAGGGGTGTTGGACCAGCTCATCGTATAACTCAGGCGGCAGATCACGAACAAGAGTCACAGCGATGCCGATTACTGGTAAAGCTTCAAGGGGAGGGAATGTACGCAGCAAGCGCATTGGACTAGATCGGATATTGTGAAGTTAGAAAGTGATCGAGTCATTGGATAATAGCGCACCTGGAGGAGGCCATGACRTCGTCTCGCATTAGAAGTAGCTGGGCAATTACACAAAGTACATTGAGGTGAACACCGAAAGCGAGTAGAAAGTCCCAGAGCTGTAAAACTTGATCCAGGGGAGGGGTGCATGCACATAGGGTTAAAACAGCTATGTAACAATAGCTTGGGTTCATTGAGCTTTGCTTGTTGGAGATGAGGCTTACAAGGGAACGCATATATCTCTGCGGAAAGGTTCTTGGAACGTAGGTGTGCATACAGTTCTGGGTCGACAATCTTAAGGCAACGATCCAACAACTGCAGGCTACATATCAGACCGTATATTAACATGGGGCCGCGTTTGCCTCACCTTTAGACCACGATGAACTCCTTCTAGTGTAGGTTGAACGTAAAGTGGACAACACTCCTCAATGAATTTGGCAAAACAGTAGAAAGCCTCAACCTCCGATGGCATGGTGTAGAGGAACGGGGCAGCCAGCACATTCATTCCTTGAACATAGGTAAATCCAAGTTGCGAGGTTTCTTGTCTATCTAAGTAAATGGTTAGGGAAGGGAAGAGCGCGGGCCCAAATCAAACTAACCATGGTTTCTCCAGACAAACGCATCYAGCAATCGAACAAGCATATCTTCACGTACGCGTTCTTTGAATCCCTTATCCGTTGCTAGGGTTCTGAGAGGCACTCATGATGAATATCCCTGTCTTATGACTTTCATAGATCGCGTTACCGGAAAGTGTCATTTCGAATCTTCTCTCGGACTTCGCAAGGTCCTCGCGCCACATATCGAAGGAAAGTATCAGCAGATAGATCATTGACRCGGAGCAATATTTTCCATATTCGTGGCCGCAGTGTAGGATCCTAAGGAGCTAGCATAAGGTAGAGCTACTTTCACGAGCATGAGATGACGCACGSCAGCGGAGGGGATACCGTCAACTAGTATGAGCCGCCGCAGCTTCTTCGTCCCGTCGTCTGTCTCCCCTGATGCCCGCGACCGAGAATTTGTCTTTGAATGGCTGAGGACCTTGTTGAAGGACCGAGCGATTGCCTCTGGACTACCGGACATTGCGCCTACAAGGCAGTCGGTACGGTCAGTATTGCACGTTGTTACTTACATAATCCGAGGACATGAACCACTGAATTTCAGAATACAGTTGCTGTCACAAATGGATGTCCCGTTCATATCGTCTGGTGCGCTGAGCAGGGCCCACTATGCCCTTGTTCGCAAAATAGAAGATTCTCCGTCTGAAGGCACAGTCAACCGGATCCTGGAAGCTGAGGTCCAATCGGTCCGCTTGCAACTGGCTAGGCATAACCTTTCACTTGTCRGTGTGGTTTTCTTTCYGAAAKTCTYTYAATTTGAYCGAATACACGMGTYGCAGAAAAGAACTAAAGAAGCAYTGATAATTCTGCTATACTGTTCTATAACGGCGACGTCCCTAATTTTTCCAAAGGGGACGTTTGACTTTGCCTTRCCTCACGCTCTTAGCWTGGCAGAGGCRGGAACTGTTGTGGAGGACAAGAGAATAGGTAAGAAATGTTGTGAGATATGGATTTTCAGAGCTCATAGCCAGCAGGTTATCTGTTCTGTGGGGAAATGATGCAGGAGGATCATGAGATGCGACTGATGCTGGTCAACACATTGCGCAAAGTGGGTCTCCCGTACTTATCGCTGAGAGGTCTCACTTCACTTCATATACCAGGATCTAGAAGACGACAGTGTTCCGCGCATATGTCTTGCCCTGGATAATATAATTATTTCGTCATCAAACGACATCATYCCAGCAGTGCAGAGGCGGCTCTTCGATTTATTGTCACATAATCAGTCAGTATGTGTTTCCACACGTCTGCCTATTTGAATTCGACCTAAATTCTAGCCCAATAGTCCGTCTGTCCGTCGAAGGGCTTTATACGCAGTTCGAAGTCTGTCTCARCATGAACCTAGCCTTCTCYTTGAGGCCAACTCGAAGATTTTGAGGAGGCTCAAGGATCCAGACAATCTTGTTGCAGGTGCTGCCATGCGAGTCGCTGAAACTTTGTCTCAAGTGAGCTCCTATATTACACACATGCTTGACRGACCCTGAGTACCATGGCATTAGGACAGAGGTTTGGCCCCTGCGATTCAAGATGCGATCAATGACGCCTTCGAGATCAGCGTTGCAACTTATATATCGACAGGCCGTGGGTTAGTATTAACGGACCTGAGAACTCTTCACAGCGCAGGGTTAGTCTTCGGTTACTACTAGATGCAGATATRCTAATATCTCCGGAAAGGCTAAGACRCTCATCCTTGCCATCGGCTTTTCACCTACTGGAATCCCTCTCAACTGGCCGTAACATAGGTGGATATTAATGGGACTCCACTGTGCTATGTCTCATTGCTTCACAGCTGTGCTATTGGGACTATATCGATTATTTAAAAATTATGATGCTGCCACGCTGCSCATCCTTGAAGAGCAGACCCAAGTTTCAGCCATCAAACCAATACGCGATTATYTTACCTCGAAAGTGCCAAACGAATTATATCTATTCCTCTCATGTTTAGAGTGCTTGGATCCAGGGCTTTGGGCGGGAACGAACGAAGCTATACCAGCGGTTGTTGAGGCTTGGGAGGTAGAACAGATTATGCAGCTGYTGGATTCCAATGACAGTTTAATCCGCAGAAAGGCAAGTCAGATAAATGGTCCTGGTATGGTTGCTTACAAGTGCACAGACCATTCGTTTACTCGGCAACATCGATCATAATATTCTTAATACATGCTATACTCAAGCCCTCTCTGCAGGGGCCCGCGCCACTTTATCCCTGAAAGAAGCCAATGAAAGGGCAAAACGATCATTAGAAATCATCGAAGTGCTATCGACGAACAATGGGGAACTTTATGCTACTCAAGTCACAGATATACTTGGTMAATTAGAACCACGTGTCGCGGAAAGCAGGATATTGGACTCGGCGGTTGAGGATATCCTCACCTTCATTCGGTGCAGTGCGTCGGTGATTTATTGTTCCCCCATTCCTCATCGGGCTGAAATTGTTCTCCACAGGAGAAATATCATTCCAAGTCTCATGCGCAGCCACCATGCTCACGATTTTGTGYGATACGGATGGAGTGTTTGGCCCTACAGTGATGGTAATTTTAGTGGCCCTGGCGACGGAGTACTCCCGATTAGTATCGATTTCACCTACGCAGCTCTTATCGGGAATTTCCCATAGGCTGAAACAGAGTCCAAGTACGTGGTCACCTGGTCATGAATTTGTGCYGTATGCTCACTATGTGATCAGCGACTGTCCAAGACCCTTGCCTTCTGGCAATGCTAAGAATTTCTGCAGATTGTGAGGCCATTCCGGAGGAAGTGATCGGGGCRGTCTCCGAGGTCGGTCAGAAAGCCAGTCGTCACATTCGTCGGGTCTGTATTTATTCCAAGAGAGTTTCGTGAGATCGCTGAGACGATTTATTTGCTTCCCAGCGATGCGACCAGTTTTTATTTCTGAATGACCGAAGAGAACTGTTGATGGAGATCGTCAACGCCAGCAGGTCGCCTTCTGTGCGTCTATGTTCATGTATTGCATTAACTCAACATGCCTTATGGGTGAACATTAGTTGCCAGACTTCCTAGAAGCCTTGCAGGGTTACAGTAGGAACGTAGAAGGACCTGGAAGCCAGAGTACTCCAGGGGCGAAATCGCCGCAAGCCTCCCCTAATCCCCCACGGGCTGTGCTCTCAACCGGTCAATTGAGATACAAGGCTTATGATACACCACAAGTCACACCGAGCCTCCGGACCCGCCGTGCGTCAAGCCCTCAGGGGAGTGTATTAGGCTCTCACTCCGATGCGGGATCCATTGGTGAACGTTCAACGAAACTGCTCGCTACGGAACCAACCTCGCACGCGATGACACCAGGAGATCTGACGCTTGCAGCTTCTGCTGGCGAGCTGGAACTCATTGCAAAGGTGAGCCATTTTCTAAAATTAAACATGGGGTTGGATTAAATGTTGTCAGGGTCAAGTGAAACCGAAGATTTCGACTAGGACCGATGTAGGAGAGTCGGTGAGCTGTTTTCGCCTTGCTGAGAATGAGGAAAAGCTTCTATGTTGGTTTGTAGTGCGCTCATGTGGATCTTATTGCGTTTGATTCGCCGTTTGCAGTGGAGCCATCGGAGGGCGGAGGTGAAGATGCTCAGCAGGAACTGGACTTTGAGAGCATGTGGAATTCCGAGGAAGACCACCAGAGTGCGCGTGGGTGGTGTGACACCACTACGGACGGTGTAGTCGGCCGACTCCGGGGGATTAATGTGTCTAGACTGCAGACCATTTCCGCTGATGTACCACCCTTTAAAGGTATGGCTCAAGAAAAGTACATGAGGGATAGCTTTATCTGATAACCGTGTTCATATTAGGAGACCTAAAGGTCGTGGCGGTCGCCCAGGAGGGCGGGAGGATCGCTCTGCTACGTCTAAAGGAGTCGAGCGAGGGTGGTTGTCTCTGGCTGTTGCGGTGTGCTGGCGGATCTTTGCGGGAGCAGGTGAAGGAGGTGCTCGGGGAGTAGTGTGTGGCGGTTGGGGTAGCGTGGGAAAGTAGCAGTATATAAAGGGCGGACCGAAAAATTTAAGAGACCGCTAGCGGACCCTTTTGTCTTCTTCTTCTCCAGCTCGTCTCTGACGGACCCCTGCACACTGCGCATTCTCCGCAATCTATGAGAGTTCTTTCCCCAAGGCACGTAAAATGTGTCGTCAGCCTCACCCCACCTCAGCTCAACCTGTCCCGCTGCCCCAGACTGACACACCAGATCAACAGCATTCTCTTCGGGCCATTCACCTCCCCTGTCCTCACTGGCACGGACCGACCCCCTTAGTATCCCCCACTGCTTCCTTTGTTTAACCCTGTCCCGCTCTCAATGGGATAAGTCTGCGCCCGCATTCTGAAGTTTTGGCGCCGCTGCAGGACTCCTTCACAATAGAACTTCCAGCCCTCCGACACACTTCGCTCGCACCCATCCGAAAAAAAAACAGCATCAAGAAAACAATAGCAATAGACTAAAAGCCATGAACGTACTTAAGACTCCCTCTTTCTTCCGCCCCGCCAGCCGTCCCTCATCGCCTGCTCCGACYCCACCACCGGTCATGCGTTCCGAGTCATTCCCAGCCCAGGCAATGGACAAGACTTCYCATCCACTCAACAAGCTCGCCCTGGGCAATTTCAGGCGCGGCCCCCCATCTCCCTTTGCCTCACCGCGGGCCACTCCGGCGCCRCTCATCCAGGACGGTTCATATTTAGAAATGCTTAGCTTGAAACTCAGCGAAGCCGTGTCAAGGGCTCTTGCTCAACCCCCCGGTCCTGCGCTTCCTTATGAGCTCGTAGCCGGCAAGCGACCCCTACCACAAGGTAGGGGCCACGCACTGGGTGCACTTATTTCATCGTGGGTCTTTGTTCACCTCTTTCTCGTCGCTCCTTCATTGACACTCATTTCCAGAGAATTGACGACGAACCAGGAGAAACCCCATTTGTATCGGGCAATCCTGCGGTCACTTCACCGTCCGCTCTCTGTCCTGCTCACCAATCTTTCTGCACATCTTCTTCCATTATTATCCTCATCTGCGTTCCATTCACCGCCTGCGCCTACCGTTCAAAACCCGAACCCGAGCCCTACGCAACTTCATGCCCTCGCTATTGCGAACTTTGCTCAAGAACTCATTGAAACCTTTGATGAGTTAGGTCTGGGGTTGGACGCGGATRTTCGTGGTGATGGGCTCCGGTCCATCCGAGAGGGTCTGGTGTCCATCATCAATAGAGTTATCAGCCCGCTGGTTGCTGGTATTCGTGGCGAGCTGATGCCTCTCATTGTGGCCTTGGAATCTCCTAACGCTGGTCCACTAAAGGCGGTCTCTGGAACCAAAACAACTACGATATACCACCCTTCTATTGTCACACTGCAAGCTATCATGCCTATCTATGCGAAGGCCCTGATAAAATATACTGCCTCTCCATCCTCACACACGATCCTTGCAACGTTCCTGATTGCAGCTGTCTGGAAGGGTCTTGTTGCTCTCTCCCACCGTCCATTCGCACCGTCCGCTCCCGCATCACCAACTATGACTTCTAGCAATAACAGGAAGCTTCGGAGCCCTCCGCCAGCTGCTACTCCCCCCGTAACGCCACCACCAGGACGCTTCACGCTGAAACTACCCCCCTCACGCCCTCCATCTCCACCTGTTGTCACCACCCCCGCGAGTGCTTCGGCCGATGCCCAGGCACTTTTTGATCTCTTGAACATGTTCCCACGCCCAAGCCCAGATAAAGAAAACACTCGGCTTGCGCGGGAGGCAGTTGATGAAGCATTTGAAGCACTTGAAGCACTCTCAACGCTGTTGAATGCTATCCATACCAAAATCAGCCATGGCCGGACAGCTGAAGAGATGGCTAAAGAGATCAACATTCTCACCGAAGATATACCAGTTCTTATTGCACTCCCAGTCCTTTTACAYGCTTATGGTGGCTCTACCTCGACTTCGGTTGCGACCTTGTTGGGACTGTTCGAAGAGGAATACAGGAGTGGGTGCCTGAGTGGTATTGGCCGTGCGGAAGAATGCGCACCTGTGATTGCTCATCGCGTTATGAACACTCTCAAGTTCAGCGCAGACGTCGATACCATCGTTTACAAATGGCTTCAGCTCGAAACTGCTGCAATTGAGGAGGGACACTGAATAATGTTCACTTGATCAATTAAGGGTGACTTTTTCACTGATCTTTATCTTTTTTTTAATCGGGATAATTTTTTCAGTTTTATTCATCTCATGTCATTGTACTTATCTTGGCTTAYTTTTCGGGGCAAGATTACTATTTGTTGTCGTGTACTATCCATCGTGTAATGCGTTTGATTATTCCTTCGCTGTAACTGCAAAGTAGAATTTACAGAGGTGCTTGATATCAGGTTTCGAAAGAGCCGTYTGACAACGAAGAACTGATGCAATGCGCCTATGCACAGGCGACTTCTACTAGCGGTCTCATGCCTTYTTGATCGGCACGAGTCACGATCACCGGTGAAACACAGAAGTTTCTTTGATAGATTCTCAAGTCTTAAAGGAGAATAAGCTAGAAATTGGGCAAGCGAAGCGAAAACGAACCACAGCAAATCATTGTAGAAGGTTACACAGTGTGGCCACAAAAACACGTATATACACACGCATGACGGAAACCTCATTTTTTTCATATCCAAAGTGCAGGGACCCAGGCTCACACCAATTCACCAGGCCATGCTCTCTGTCATTTCAATTGATTAACAGGTGACCAGGATTCTATTGTCATTATGGACATACCCCTCGCGCGTTTCTCCAGTCTGGTCTTCTCCATCAGGCGAGAAGCATGTTGGTTGAGCATCTCAACATATGGTTTGAGCGAAGTTTTATCCCAGTCTATTCATCGAAGCCGAGTTAGTGTTATCTCTCAGGCCAAGAGATCGAGGCATGTGAATAGATCAATGATTTTACCTACCAGAATGATGTTCTCCGCCGCCTGCGTCTTCAGTCGCAGTRATGGAGTCGAGCTCGTAAAGGAGTTGAGCCACAGTTGGGACACTTTGGGGATCGAACTCGTCAACCCTTTGGGGGTCAACTGGTACGCAGACCCGACCTGTTTTAGGATGCACACAGAAGGGGGCTTTCAGGAGATGGTTCCGGTGTTTAGAAACTTCGGYGTCGAGGCGGGGGTAAGTRTAATACAGGACAATATCTTGCATCGCGGCCATGAGAATATTCTGTGAGATTGAGATYGTWAAGGGYGATYGACATTTGCGGAAGYATTTTAGCATACCCGTCGATGACTGAGGTCAGGTTCCTTCTTGACCAAACTTTTGAAATCATTCCACTTCTCGTCTGAATGCCGGCCTGGATCTTTCTCCCACATCTTTTGCAGTGCCTCCACTATTTTCTCATCCGGAATATGYTGTAGGAGGGCAGTATAACCTTCTTTAGTTGCAAAGAGATTTTGATCATGGAGGATCAAATCAGCGAAAGTGGCTCCCAGAGTTTCCAGTRCATCTCTGAGGAAGGGCTGTTAACCTATATCATCGGCCTGTGCCCAGACTTACTGTAGAGGAGCTGGAAGGGGATGTGAGCCGACACGAACATTCAAACGTTTGCTAGACTCTTTCCCCCCATGCATGACCGTCATCCAACCAACAATTGATTTGCGTTCCTGATCAGTCAACTCCATCGCCTCCTTGTCTGAAATCCACAAGTGGATGCCACGACGTCCGGAGTATACCCACAAAAGATGTTCGTAGCCGAACTGGTCCCGAATCGCACGGTCCAAAACCCGAACAGCTGCGGTGATGAAAGCCCAACAGCGTTTGCAGATTCCTGCATCAGAACAGCATGTACGAATGGGATCATAATCAGTCATATCGATATCGAAGACGAGCTCCCGTTGAAGAGGCTGCAGTGCACCAGGCCGAATTGTCTTCTTATCCCGAGGCTACGTGGGGCTCTYGGATCAGCGCAGGATGACCCATGCAGGACTGTTCTCCCCACCCTAGCGGAGTATACAGGGCCAATTTCAAACCGAGTGGGGTTCAACTGGCACACTTGCTTTTTGAGATCGTCTGCTGAAGAGAAAGAATTGTATCGCAGATATACATCTCCTGCGAGTGTGAACGCGAACTCTCTGTGAGTAAAGAGCCGCGTCGGCGTATGATCGTGGTTCAGCCAGGTGAAGATGGACTTGAAGGGGTAAAGGCGCCGGTAATAAGTGACCATCACCTCTGGCGCCACGTCAGTGAGTGTGAACAACACATCCGAGGCAAACATACCCGGAAGAGAGTGGTCGTAATCAGCGTGGGCCGCCATGCTAGGTTTGCGGGGTCTGGTCGAGGCACAAAGGAGGCAAGCAGTCGCGGTCGGTCACGTCATGCACTGTGAGCCGTCACACGGCGTGCCACTAATTCCTTGGCACTATCACACAGGATGGACTTTGGGCACCATACCTGGAACCAGTAATCCTGGCAACAATGCCGGAGTTATCACTCAACTAGTTCCGACACCCCTGCCCCCTGTCCGCCCTCACCGCCACGTCAACCCTTTCATCAGCTATGCAATGACGAGCACGGGGCGAGGATCGGAACACCGAGGGCCTTGCCAAACACTCGGCAAACATGGCGTTCGGTCACCGTCCACCTCCTTATCCTTCGCGACCACCAATGAAACCCGTTGGCGTGAACACTGCACCCAGGGACAGTAAATGACTACCGGCCATACCAGACAAGACGGGGCTGCTACCAAATGGAAAGACTACCAGGTGCTGGCGTTCACATGAAATTGCCACCATTAAGAAACAACACTCTTCCTCGACTGGCGAGTGAAAGCACAAGCGAGCACAAACCCCTTCCCCCCCGCCGATGCATCTTTCGACCATGAGAAATGGCTTGGCACAGCACTGCTCCCACTGCCATCGCCACTACAAACATAAAGAATCAAAAACAAGTCTGCATACTCATGATCACATCTCAACCTAGGACGCTAACCGCACCTATCGGATCGTACCGTTGTTGTAACATCTTTGAGCGATGGGCGCACGGAGGTACCGACGAGGCCGTTTTCTTGCTGCGTGCTTCAGGATACTTTCCCATGGTAACTTCTGACAAACATCGTTACAGGACAAGGACGAGCTCCACGCCCCGCCGCAAACCCAACCTCCATCAGGATTCCCAAACACATTAAACACATGGCCGAACCGACTGCCGCTCGATAGTGAAGCTGATAGTACCTTCATTGAATATTCTCAGCTGCCACGTCCCAGCGGCTGTATCTGCACGACTGGCGCAATTCTTCGGCTTAGGCTGTGATGTAGTCCGACGGCGAATTGAATAATCTATTTTTATCCCGCAGTCCTTGTATTGATCCCTGATGGGCAGTCTGCATTGCAACTCGATTCAAAAATATCTAATCTGCAGTTCTCAACTCTAGCCTGGCTGTCGAAGCGAACACAATGACTCCATCAGCCAAGGCATCGAGGAACGTGAGCTTGAACAATCCGGGATCAATTTCCCATGTCTTTGGTTCACTGGCTCGCAGCTGTTGTTGATCTTAGATTTTCTAGAGGTGATATCATTGGTCAGTTTCCCTGTATGGTTCCAGCCAGACGGTGTATGTACTCTTCCACAAGACTGTCGATTTTCCTTCGCCTGGGTCAACGGCGCCCTTTCGCCATGGAGGTATTCAGCTAGAGAAAAAAAAACTAAATTTGCAGACAAGAAACGGTCTTGATCTGGCGCTTGGCTCTGACCGTATCTATGCTGACGCTGTGTATCGTGGCAGGGCTGTCAAGTATCAGCATGGTCTCATGAGTCGAGGTTACCAATGAAGCTATTCGTATTCACATACCCCAGCGGCGGTCCTGATACCAGTCCTCCGGTTGCGATATTATCTTGCTTGGATGGTATATAAGCCAGCTCTTGGAAAGGTCAACCGCACCATTGAACTTACCTTGGGACCTACCCCACTAATCAGCAGCACTACCATGTCATTCAAAAGCCTTCTGTCCGTCCTCCTGGTTTTGAACGCTATCAACCTCGTCAGCGGTATGCAACATGCTGTTCAATACCGACCTGTGTATCATATCTAACGACTCGCATAGCCGTTCCAGCTACTCCAGCAACTAAACGCGTTAAATGTCCTGATGGCAAGAATACTGTGTCCAACGCTGCTTGTTGCGTCTTGTTCCCTATTCTTGAGGATATTCAAGCAAACCTTTTCGATGGCGGCGAATGTGGAGAAGAGGTGCGAAGTTCCTTTGAGACTTTTTATTTCCATTACTGACACTCGCCTACAGATGCATGAGTCCTTGAGACTGACCTTCCACGACGCGATTGCCTTCTCTCCGAAACTTGGGTATGTCCCCCACTGAGTTCTCCTGCGCTGCCAGCTCTTTGACCCCCTCTGCTCACAGCGGTGGGGGAGCCGATGGTTCAATTATCACGTTCTCCGATGTTGAAACCGCCTTCCACGCCAACAATGGCATTGACGATATCGTCGATGTCCAGAAACCATTTGTGGCCAAGCATAACATCAGTGCTGGTGACTTGTGAGCCATCAACTCGTCCACCGTTCACACAGAAGCTTAAAAGACCTCCGACAGTATCCAATTTGCTGGTGCCGTGGGCCTGAGCAACTGCCCCGGCGCACCACGCATGCCATTCTTCTTGGGTCGCCCACCCGCTAAAGCCGCATCACCTGATAACCTCATCCCAGAGCCCTTCGGTAAGTACCTCCGAAATCTTACCGTTGATTTATAGAGCTAACTTGGTAACAGATTCTGTTACCAAGATTCTCGCTCGCTTCAAAGATGCTGGGTTCAGCCCGACTGAAGTTGTCGCCTTGCTTGCATCGTGAGTTGTGCCAGCCTAAATTGAGTCGCAGTGCCTCTAACAAGCCATATAGTCACACAGTAGCTGCTTCCGACACCATTGAACCTGAAGTGAGTCGTGCTTCCACTCAACTTCCCGGCAATCTAACTTACGTTATTTCTAGCTCCGCGGGTATGACTAATTTTGCAGTTCCCAAAAATAAGGTACTAAGATACCACCTAGTCTTCCATTCGATTCGACCCCTGGTGACTTCGACACCCAATTTTTCATTGAAACCCTGCTCAAGGGAACCACATTCCCTGGGTATGTGCCTTTCTCGTTTTGAATATCAAAAACATCCTCACCTCTTGCTATAAGCCCTGGTGGCAATGAGGGCGAAGCCAAAGCCCCATTGAAGGGTGAAATCCGAATCCTTTCTGATGAGGCTGTGAGTATTACTCTTTCGGCTTTTCCTTGTGTCGCATAGCTCATACACGTACCCAACAGCTCGCCCGAGGTTCGTCTACGCCAGACACCTTATGATTCACTTCTAAACAACTCTCTACCTTTTAACACAGATCCCCGCACTGCTTGCGACTGGCAGACCTTCGCTAGTAAGCATGACCTAACCCATGAGTACCCCCGAGATATCTCATGAACATTCCATCCAGCTGATCAGAAGAAAATGGCGAACCAATTCAGGGACGCCATGCTTAAATTGTCCCTCCTTGGCCAGGACAAGCGCAAGATGGTCGACTGTTCAGAGGTTATTCCTCAGCCAAAGCCTTTGAAAGTTAAGCCCCACTTCCCTGCGGGTTTGACTATCAAGGATGTCGAACAATCCGTGGGTTTTCTGGTTTTCAGCACAATTTCTAAACTCATTCATATCCTGATCTGCCAGTGCAAGAAACCTTTCCCTCGCCTCCCCACTGACCCCGGTGCCCCCTCTGCTGTTCCCACAGTGTACGTTTCCTCCAAATGGCCCTAAATATCAAACTAACCAACCCGAATAGTCCTGCTTCATAAGCCCGAGCCCTGATTTATTATTATAGTTTATGCAATTTCACCTTATTCGTTCTCCTAACATTCTGGTGTAGTACAATAGGAGCTGGTATTAATAAACGCATCTGCCATTTTTAGCCAATTAAAACACCCATGCTACGACGTCTCTTCCCGCACTTGACTCAGGGCCGGCTCATGATTTATGAATGCCGCGTGGCTGTGTCGAGCCAGGACGACAACGCAATATGTGCGGAAAATGCCTGGTTCTTTACTACTCCAACACTGAAGCAGACCCAACTACACCGATGATCGCATTCCCAAGCGAGCACACATTCCCTAGATTATCTCGCCTCTGTGACTAGTGGGCACTCTTTTGGGCGCTGCACCGACAACGAATCAGACATCAAGTCTTGAAAATGCGGCACCACCGTCTAGATAGAATTTGACACACCCATGCCCCACTTTCACGTTGCTCTGCTGCTGTCGCGCCTAGCTTTTGCGATGCTACTACGCTCTCACAGGATTTGAGGCAATGTGATGAAGCGCACGGTGGGAACCCGTTCTACTCCCGTACATCCCCATAGGCCAAGCAATATTTTACAGGATCTTTGCTACCGGTGCTTTTCCCTTACATGGCGGCCCAAGCACTTGGGACTCAGCTGTCCTTTTTTTTTTTCGTCTGATGAACCGAGAGCCAACATGGAAATTGATTGACCTTCGCTGCGATAGAAACAGCAGCCGAGGGCAACCAACCCCTGAGCCCGCTAACGTCAAGTGGGAAATATCAACAAGTTTAACCTGGCTTTCATCATGGAACTCCCCGCTTTGGAAGAGTTGATGGAATGATACCCGCCGATACCAGTTGTCTAACGGTTCCGGTGGACCAATGTGGCCGGTACCGCTGTTTCGGCAGGAAGGGAGCATGCGATAGGCTCGTCGACCACGCCCTGCTACAAAAAAATTGGCTAAAATTAGAGCAAGAATTTCCACACTCTAAACATATCCTGAAGTTTGCCCTGATGGTCAATCTCACCTGGTCTCTGGTTTTCTGCCTGGTTGAGTCGCGTACCGAGCGAGTGGGAGGGCTCCTACGGCTCCAACGCCAGTTCTCACAAGTGCGAGCTACCCGCCAAGACTGGTTTTCTATCACGCAGAAACCAAATCCTCGKCATAGGACTGGCTGGTAAATTTGACAACCTCCCGAGGTGTAAGTGTTGCCAAGCAGAAAAACCAGTGCTGGGTGCACTTGACTCCAGGATATAAAGATGCGCCTCAGAGGGTCTAGCTTGTATCCAGACAATACCCAATGGCCATCAAACAAGTGTTTGCTTCGGTCTGCTATCTTAGCCTTCTCCAACTTGCTGCAGGTTCGCGTTTTGTTGGCGATATCACTCACACCAATAGGATCTCTAATGTRCTTTAGGTGCGCTTGTGAAGCGCGTAACATGCCCCGACGGCAGGAATACGGCAGCGAACGCAGCTTGTTGCGTGCTTTTCCCCATTATCGAGGACCTACAAACAAATCTCTTTGAGAACGAGTGTGGCGAAGAGGTTCACGAATCTCTACGCCTTACGTTCCACGATGCCATTGGCTTTTCCCCAACTAAAGGGTAATTATCCGCTTATGATAAATGCCACCCCACGTACTGAAAGACACATTGCGCAGAGGAGGAGGTGCCGACGGATCTATCGTCACTTTCTCAGATGTTGAGACTGTCTTCCACGCTAATGGAGGCATCGACGATATCGTTGACGCTCAAAAGCCCATTATYGCTAGGCACAATATCTCGGCTGGTGACTTGTGGGTCTTATATATATGTATCCGGATGTTATCCCAGCTAAYAAAGGCTTGCATTTATAGTATTCAATTCGCTGGGGCTSTCGGTACAAGCAACTGTCCTGGCGCTCCTCGTCTGAACTTCTTCCTTGGCCGCCCGGCTGCGAAAGCCGCCTCGCCCGATGGCCTAGTTCCAGAGCCATTTGGTGGGTCAACTTCGTCCCCTTTTTTCGCCTATTTTTAACCTATGGTCATCTTAGATACTGTCACCTCTATCCTCGCCCGGTTTGCTGACGCTGGCTTTAACCCCAGCGAAGTCGTGGCCCTACTCGCGTCCCATTCGATCGCTGCAGCCGATCATGTAGACGAGACGGTGCGTTTCACGCAGCTCCATAGCACTCTACCTTGGTTGAAATCGCGTGGCTCACTTTTGATTATATTACCCAGATACCCGGAACGCCATTTGACTCCACACCAGGCATATTTGATACCCAATTCTTCATCGAAGTCCAACTCCGTGGCACGCTCTTCCCGGGAACCGGTGGCAATCAGGGTGAAGTCCAGTCTCCCCTCCAGGGCGAGATGCGTCTTCAGTCGGATCATGATGTATGGATGATTTTTTTTAATCTCTATAATCCAGGCTATACTCATCTAACAACTCTCCATGCCATCAGCTCGCTCGCGATTCAAAGACAAGCTGCCTATGGCAAGCCCTTGCTAGTGCGTGCTAGCCCCAATCATATGAACAACATATATTAATTCTTTTGTTCCGCCACCTGCAGCCAACCAAAATAAGATGGCGAGTGATTTCAAAGCTGCCATGCTCAAGCTCTCGCTCTTGGGGCAAGATAAATCTAAAATGATTGATTGCTCTGACGTTATCCCGGTACCGYYGCCTGTTTCAAACAAACCCCATCTTCCCGCTGGCTTGAGCATGCAGAACATTGAGCAAGCTTGTGCCACTTCAGCCTTCCCAACCCTTACGGCAGACCCTGGCCCTGTAACCTCGGTCCCTCCAGTGTGAGCAACAAGTTTACGCGTCACGTAAATTGATTTTCTGACTTGGATCGTATTTGACAGTGGCGACTCCTAAGTCGGTRATCCTCACTTTCGAGGAACTTTTTGCCTATTGATTYTCTTACGTAATTGGGCCGATCGTTGTATGAGAAATATGTTCAAAACTAGTAACTAGTAAATGACCAAGGCTGATTTCGGGGCACGTATGAAATACAAGATAGTAGCAACTCTCAGTCGTGAGGAGATCAAGCAATATCAAGGATAAGCAAGGAAGAAAAAAAGCTGGTCCAAAAAGAAAAGGGAGTGGACAGGCAGTACAATACGCAACCTGGACCAGWCTGATTTATCCAACGAGAGGAGCACGCTCTTCGTCGCTGAGAGCGATTCCCCGACGGCCGCGGAAGACGCCATAAGCGCCTTTCARAACCCAAACCAAGGCAAGGATAGCAAACGCCAGTGCAGACCAGTGGATGAAGGCAGGGTGGCGCTGGCGGGCGAAGATAGCCCAAAGGGACCACGCAATTGCGATCGAGGCGGGRAGATCTCCTTCCGGAGTGGAAAAGGCATACGTAGCGGCAGTACCCTCGAGGAAGAACCTTGACAGTGGGTTAGGAACTAGAAAAAAGTCGACGAGACGTAGATACATACAGAGCGAGGAAGACGAAGACTTTGGTCCAAATACCAGCATGTTGGTGGATTTTGTTCACGCCAAACGCCTCAAAGGCAGTGAGGACCACCAAAACTGTGGTCCAACCGTGGTAGAGCGAGAATGGCAGGTGGATAAAGAGCTCGTCCGAGAAACATTCGGCCACATGATATTTCTTGATAATATAGTAGATGTGCTAAAAATATCGATGAGAAYGGGGTTRGAAACCTAGAATCATCTGAGCGCTTACGGTCACTGCGGAACTAACGAAGAGGGCGAAGATGAATGCTGGATAGGGCATTAGAGCTGCGCACCAGACAGCACGAAGAGAACTGTACCAATGATGTAGTGYTGAGTAGCCCAGAGGTTCACGTARATGGCGTTGAGGACAGCAAGTAGTGGGAACCTCCAAGAAATACCGTCAATGATGACCCGCTTGCCCTGGGGGAAGAAYTGATATATGATAGTGCCGAGGAGGAGGATGTGGATGAGGGACCAAATGAGAAAAGCCCATGGTGCGGGGGTGATGTAAGTCTCCTTGCCGTGGTAGTAGATACCTTGAGGGGCAGCTACGGTRTAGATATTTGAGCCAAGGAAGACGAGGTACACAATAACGTTGGTGATTTTGAGCAGGATTCCGTCCTTCCACGAGTCTGCCATGGCTGTAACAAGGATGAAGAGTTAGGGGGATACGGTGGGGGGGTGCGACTTTAAGTACCGCCGCAAGGCAGGGTCCCCAACCTACCATGACGTATTCGCAGGTCACATCACGTGATCAGAAGCCCACGTTCCATTCTTCCYGCTGTCGTTCCTCGCTTCAAGTTGCTGCCACGAGGCAAATGCGGGGGAGAACATGAGAACATTGAAGCTGTCTTATGGCCCTGCAGCCATCTACCCTCCAAAAAACCAAGGGTAGAGAGGGGGGGTGCGGGGGGAAGTAGTTTGTTGGCGGAACAATGCTGCGTAATGTTGCGTCTTCAGGCTCCACCCACTGGTGTAGTTATTGCGTCGACCCAGGTCTCGCTCCTCTCGGATCTTGGCCCCCTTAGTCTATTTCCGCCCAGAACTACCGTCTCACGCTCCTCCTGTCGTAATCTCACACCCCAGTCTGTATCTGAGCGTCTGTGCTCCCCGTCATGAACCCTTCTCGGGCCCTCAATTCCATTACCTTACCCCAAATGATGCGACGCCGCAACCCCAACTTGTCATCCGCATTGCGACCTTTTGCTCTTCTTCGGGCTCCATCGTCGGCTTGTAGTCGCAGTGCCCCTCTGCTCTGAGTAGCATATGATGTGTTTTATGCTTCTTATCGTTGGAAACGTGCCTCAGCTTCTATTCGTGCGGCACGTCAAGTTGATGATCAAGTTATAAGACTGCTGTCAGGAATTCGATCGTTGCTCAGTCTGAGTCATGCCGACGCACTAACTCCAGTGCGCGCCTCTACCTCTTGGAACCTTCGGCATCAATTCATTAGGGCAGTCTGCAGCAGTACTTCCCAGCTCTTGCATGATGTCCATCGAACCCTGGTGAGGCATTGAATTCCTATCTGGACTTGAAATCAAAATATTCATTAGTGGGCTTACCGTCTTCAAGGAAACTCGTGAGCTCGGATAGATATGATGACGCTCTATGAGCACATCAGAGGATCATGGCCACGACTAAGATGCAACCCCTGGGGAGACTGCCCCCGTCATATCAGCACCACGCTCGGGAGCCTGTATACGGAGTAGAGCAACTCTCTCGGCGCTGTGCTATTCAATACGTCAGCTGGCGTGTTTGCATTGGTCTACAAAGAATGGGGCGGCATCGCGGAGATATTGTTAATCGCTCACGGACACGTCGCGACCCTTAGTCCCTGATAAACGCCAGACGAGSTACTTGGGTTGCGGCCYCCCCTTGCGCTCCCCTAAAGATGTGGTAACGACAGGATGAAGAGAATATGCGTTGGAGGGTCGACAGTACGACGGGGTGACATAACTGCAAGGTCCACAATCAAGACCTAGGGTATTAAGGACAAGRCAGGTTAGACGTTTGTGCGGATGATTGACCTTTGCGTTGATAGGTATTCCAGAAACGTTCAGCCGGAAAGTTTTACCCGTTCCCCGACAGAGAAGACCGTGAATAATGATGTAAAGGATGTTAATGCTATGGAGAAGAGAAAAGAGGCGATTGCCGATATATCGTCAGGGCGAAAAGTGGACTTCGAAGGATGACTTTTGGGTAAAGCTTCCGCAAGGCGTGAAATCTATCGCCCATGGAATCGTAAATTTGTTATTACAAGGTACGAGGTCGCTTCTTCATTCGTGCATCTTGTGGAACTGATTGGCGAAGAGGTACCAGATTTTTTGTAGGGCGTCTAAAGCCCGCTACTCCTGTGATTTTCACATTGCTGCAGGCAAAGGTGGTATTTGTGCTGTGGTAAAGCGGATTGCGCTCGGGTAGAAAAGGGATTTCTGTCGATGGAGAACCTCAATGAATTGGCCTCAGAGGCAATAAGTCAAGCCACGGGGAACGGTGGAGATATTCAGGAATAACGATGGGAGGACGGTGATAAACTGGAGAAGATACGCAAGATACTCACACAAGAGGCAGATTACCGAAAGCCGAACCGATTCGTTCTCTGCCCCTTTGAAAAAGGCGCAGATAAATCATAGTAAGTAGAGCACCGCAGAGTCGGGTCTGGTGGAACTGCGCGGGCACGCGGATGATCTTTGAGCAAGGGGATTCTGAGAACGAAGTATGGGATGGCGGCATGGGAGCTCAACCAAGGTCTTGGGTCAAGGGAACAGGACTTCAACTTAAAAAAAAAACAACAGCAACAGGAGATGGAGCAATTACCACGGCGCCTGGTGCCCTAACTTAATGGGAGATGAGCAAACTTGGAGATAAGTTGTCGAAGTGCGGTGTTATCTATACATAAACTATTCTATCTGCTTGGCCTCACGGCGCTTACATTGTCCCGTACAGCCATTTGGCAACCGATTCGCCCTTCTGGCCTTGGGGTGGAAGTGCTGGAGTTGCATCCCGTGACTTTCGAGTTCACTTGGGGCATGCGCTGGCTGGCCCCGCAACCAAAGCAATGGCCCACAAATTGTTGAGGGTGTGTACCTACTGAATGATCTCCTTGTGGTAGCTGGCCCGGTGTGTGTGCAAGTGCCAAGTTGTCTTTGCAKCACAAACATTGTCAAATTAGTACCATGATCAAGAACCCTTTCGATTATGTCTTGCACCCGATGCTCTAAATCGCACAGTTATGTTGAAGCATTCCTGTTGACTTGTCATGATTGTGCTCGGAAGTGGCACCACCGTACGTTGAGACAACTGATCTCTACCTGTGTCGACTCACCAACTGTGTTTCTAACGATAGGGTGCCATATACCTCCAGTGAGTGATCAGGAGCTCATACARCGGATCATGGCATACAATAGGCAGGATGCTGTAAACGGCCTTCAAGGATGGAGGTGCAGGCGTTGTGTCAAGAGAGGCACTGAGACGCCAACCCCGCGGACATCCATGGGTCCCCCGAGTCTACCTGACGTCCCAACGGTATCTCGATCCCGCTCTCCATCTGCGACTCACGTGGCTGAGCCTCGTCGAACCACATCCACTCCTCCTCYCTCTGCCATGCCCCCGCGTTCGYTCCCGCCGCTCCGGCCCCCTGCTGCAGCCAARGCTGTCGTTCCTCCGCCCATCACCTCGGATGTTSCCCGCGTTYCATCGAAGCGTTCCGTGTACGCCCYCAATCACAGAAATGACCAGCTTATGAGTATTGGCGGGGACGACGRAGATGGTGACGCGCCTTCTCGTCCTCCGTCAAATGCGGCAAGCAATGCTCCGCGTGGACTCCCTCGTAAAATAACCAAGGCAAAAGAGGGCCGCGGACCTGGGAAAGCTTTGAAGTCCACCGGCACCAAGACTGTACATCCTCTCGCCCAGGAGGAAGAAGAAAGCTCCAGTTCATCCGCAGGGCCACCCTCTCGCCCTTCACAATCCAACCAGTCATCTTCCTCTCTTCAAAAGCACGGGCCGCAGCGACCGATTTATGCCGCGAACGACGATATTGCACTATCACACCCTTCTCCACCTCGGAAAAAGAGAGTCAGTGTAAGATCTAGGCCGTTAAGGACGACGACGACTCTCCCTCCCCAGCCTCTGTCCCAGCAAGAAAAGGAGGCAAAGCGAGAACAATTTAGACAGAAGGCAAAAGAGAAGGAGAAGGAGAGACGTGGAAGGAAGGAAACCAGACAACGTCCACAATCCCGTTCGGAAATGATAACAGAATCTGTGGAGGGAATAACTTCAGAAGTCATAGACCTAACTTTAAGCGCGGACGACGAACCACCCATAGTCGTTAAACCCAAACARTCCCTGGCGCCGCCCCAGCCACGCCCCAGCACRCCCGACGCGCGCAAAACATTCGAACCTGCTGCCCCGGTTTCCACCCATGTCATGTTAACGCCTGGAACCGTAGCGGGCGATAAAAATACCCAAAAGGGATTTAATCTGGCACCCCAGTGGATTCATGACCGCGCGACAGATATTGATATTTGGGAGCGTGCACTGCGCAAGAAATCCTATCCGCTCCCGCCAAATGCCGTCAGACGAAAATTCAAAGCAAAACCGTTGGGCGAAATTCAACCCCAACTACTCCRGTTTAGCGTCACGCAGTGGCTAGATGATTTGAGGGGAGTTCGGCGGTGAAGAGCAAACCAATGGCGTCAATACTACCATCTCGGTTTTGGACAACGAACCCAAGCTAAAATAGAGGGTGATAAAGAGTGATTGTATATTAATTTAGGAAGGTAATCAGTTATGAATTGGTCCCTGATCCCAGGTGATCCCCTAACACCARTGTGCCCTGAAGCGCGAGGGGGCTCAAGATGCATGATACATGAGAGCCCCAACAAGTTATTTTGAATCATTGAGCTAGATTCCAAACACTGTCGTGGATGCAAGGTTTTGAATTTGATGATAACCAGGTAGTCATCCGAGGTCGCAAAGCTCCTCTCACCGCATACAGCCAAAGTGACGAACCGGAACGAGGCCATTGAGTGCGCCGTACGAGACTTTGCATCCAAAGCAGCGGTATCAGGTCCATGGAGGAAGGGTCTGATGACACCAACCTTTCCTACTGAACACTCGGCATTCGCATCGTCAAATCTCTTCCCTGCGTCAGCATCCAACGGCGGCGGCATCGCACTATCGACTCCAGTCCCCCGCACCCCCCGCTCCTTAGTACAACTGTATGTTACCCATAATTCAACGAGTAAAGCCGGTCCCTCCATCGGCAAACGAAGCACGCACTCAACCAGCGAAACACTATATTATAAATTCTACCATTCCTTTTGTATCCTCTCTCCTCGGCTCTAGACACGGTCCTAGATCCTGCATGGCCCGCGTCTGCTTTTCGTGGCAYTAACAAAATAGGCAGAGTATAACTCGCATGATCAGTACCACCCGTCCATTCCAGGGGGGGGGGGGGTCGCCCCTCCTGTGCTTCGCTGTCATCTGTGTTGGAAAGGGGGCTTCGGATCTCTCGAGAACAGCGTACGCGAAATACGCGTCTATTCCATCGACAAATGTATTAATTACGTGGGGGTTCCGAGAAYATTGCGTCACGGAAAGGGGGCATCTCAGGGTTGTCAAATGAAATGGCTTTCAAGGTGCCTTGATGGCTCGGAACCGAACAGGACCCACACAGATACACACATATATTCACATGTCTACAGTAAATGTCTCTTTCGATTCCATCCTAAGAGTAGTCGTAGTCTATGCTGTACTACCGAACAAAAATAAAAACACAAATTATGTCATACTCAGACGAGAATATTAAACAGTCAAACGAATCAAGAGTGCCCAATACCAGGAGAAAGTGTTTATATTGTTAAATCCTGGGTCCAGTCTCTCTGACCCTAGGTTCCACATCCTTCTCATACAGGGCAAACGCCTTCTGGAACATACCAGCCAGCTTTCTAACTTCTTTGGTGAACGCCTCCTTGTCAGGCCATGCAAGCTGAGGATTCAACAATTCGCGAGGAACACCCTCAAGGGAAGTGGGTATCGAAAGGTTAAAAACACCAAAGTTCTCATATTCGCACTTGGCAAGCTCGCCAGAGTGAACGGCGTCGACAATACGACGGGTGTACTTGAGCGGGCAACGCTTGCCGCTGCCAAACTTACCACCGGTCCAGCCAGTGTTAATTAGCCAGCAGTTGACATTGTGCTTGGCCATGCGCTCAGCTAGCATCTCTGCATAACGGCTGGGATGGAGGACGATGAAGGGTGCGCTGTAACACGTGGAAAAGGTGGGAATAGGCTCCAAAACACCGTCCTCAGTGCCGGGGGTCTTTGAAGTGTAACCAGCCAAGAAGTGATAACTAGCCTGCTCAGGAGTGAGGCGGGAGACGGGTGGGAGGACACCAAAAGCGTCGCAAGTGAGCATAATGATGTTGCTGGGTTGGCGATTGACGATGCAAGGAATCTGAGCATTGGGGATAAACTCAATCGGGTAGGCGCAGCGAGTGTTCTCGGTGATGCTAATATCGTCGTAGTCGGGAGAGCGGTTGATAGGGCTGTAGACGACGTTCTCCAGGATAGAGCCGAACTTGATCGCATTGTAGATATCGGGTTCTTTCTCGGCGGAGAGGTTAATACACTTGGCGTAGCAACCACCCTCGATGTTAAAGACACCAGTGTCGGACCAGACATGCTCATCGTCACCTATAAGGAGACGGTTCGGGTCGGCGGAAAGAGTGGTTTTGCCAGTGCCCGAGAGGCCAAAGAAGAGTGTGACGTCATTGTTCTCTTTGCCAACATTGGCGGAAGAGTGGAGAGAGAGCTGGCCAAACTTGACTGGCTGGAGATAGTGCTAGAAGAGAGGGTGGAGTTAAAAATAGGGCAGGACTCGGGCTAGTGGCGAAATGAACAGACCATGACAGAGAATACGCCTTTCTTCATCTCCCCGGCGTATTCGGTCCCAAGAATGACCATCTCCATGCGCTTGAAGTTGATCTCGACGGAGGTCGTTGAGCTCATGCCCTTGGTGAAGCGGTTGGCGGGGAACTGGCCAGCGTTGTAGATGATGAAATCAGGCTCGCCGAATTCTAGGAGTTGTTCTTCGGTAGGGCGGATAAGCATGTTGTGCTAGGAGGTGGTGAGCTGAGCTGCTGAAGCGAGCATCCAAAAAACGTACCATGAAGAGGGCGTGGTAGGCTCGGGCGCAGATGACGCGAACCTTGATGCGGTATTTGGGATCCCACTGGCAAATAGGGTAAGGGAAATTGCGGGGGATAATCTGCACGGCCGGATACGTACTCCAGCATAGCCGTCAAAGACGTAGACGTTGTCGCGGGTGTTGAGATAGTCGATAGCACGCTCACGGTTGATTTCAAAGGTGTCTAGGGAAGGCGTACAGGTCAGGTGAGCAGGTGCAGCCGAGGAGCGAGGGGTAAATGGCCTACGTTCGTCCATCTTGATATTCACAGAGCCCCACCAGATATCGTCCTTGGAGGAGTCTTCGTAGACAATGCGCTTGTCTTTGGGAGAGCGGCCGGTCTTTTTTCCGGAAAAGTTGATGAGGGCGCCGGATGATGAGATGATAGCCCCCTCGTTCCGGATGGCATCCTCATAGAGCTGGGCAACGGGGGCGTTGCGTTTGATCTGGATGCGATCCATGTCGAAACCGGCCTGCGAGAAGTACTCGAGGTCGCGGCCTATGACTATAGAGAGAGAGGGGGGCGGTGAGAGATGTGCGGAGGGGGGAGGAGGAGAAGATACGTACGGTTGGAGTGCTGGTCAGCCTCGGCAGCCTGGGCATAGTGCTTGTGGAGGATGTGGGGGGTAACGTAGGGGGTGTGGTGGGGGAGGACCATTTTGTGGAGGGGGTGGATGGGCTTTCAAAGGTTTATATATGTGATGAGATCCGGAGCGTGCGAAGGTTTGTGGGTGATCGAGATAACAATCACAAGACAGACACTTACCAGGCGGCGGGGACGGTGGACCCATGGGCGGAAATGCAGAGCCTTTATAGCCCGCGACAGGCGCATCGAAAGCAGTCATCCGGATTCACCCGACCCGTGCCCCCGACAAGAACCCATCTCGTCCGACAGCATTCCATATCTGGCCCAACGGCTCCCCGCGCACGCGCACCGAGGTTTGCCTGCTCACTTTTAACAGCACGCAAGTTTCGTCCCAATGCTGCCCTATCCATGTCGTGTAGCGACCTCCTCATCCGCCCCCTCACCTCCGCAGATGTTCCTGCCATCCGTGCTCTCCATGTGAGTCGTCCCCGTCACACATAGCCCTGCTCATAAATCACCCTCAAGTCCAAGATTCTGCCCGTCGAATACCCTCCCGCCTTTTTCACCCAGCTCCTCGTCCTCTCCACCCGAGCCTGTCTCCTTGCCGTCCGTCGCTCGCAGCCCTCCATGCCCGTAGCCTTCGTCTCCGCTGCCCTCCACAAACCCACATCCGCGCCGTTTCTCTCCAGGGGCTTTGACCCCGTGCACCCCCGCGTCGAAATACTGACGCTCGGCGTTCTTCCTGCATTCCAGAATCACGGGCTCGCGCGCCACCTCCTCAAGTCTGTCGTTGGCAAACTTTGTGGCCCCCGCAGCGACGCCGGGGTCCTTGCCTATGCAAATGTCGCCACCACAAATTCCTCGGCTCTCAGGTTTTACGAAAACGTCGGGATGTATGCTTCGTCCGATGTCATCTATAATCTGTACCGTACATGTCCGCATGGGTCTCGAGACGCATATATCGTCTCGGGCTGTATTTAAGTTAACTAATTAATCGCTTATATCGCGTCCTGTCACACCCATCCGTGTCACTCCGCGTCCCCCATGTCCAGGTGCACCGTTCACTCTTTCCCCTCATTCTACGCCTGCTACCTCCTCAAGTCTGTCCAGACACCCAGATCATACAGGTACACCGCCTCTCGCACGCCCAGGCACAGCAGCCATTGATTGATACCCACACACATCCCCAGGAACTACATTGGGAGCACGCAAAATCCCGTGCGCCGTCTTAGGCAGGTCCACTTGCGCTTTTCCATCGGCCGAACGACAAATTTAATCCAGCAACACAYCCCTAGACAACACAATGGTTTCATCGCACAGGGCGCCAGGAGAACGGCCGCGTATCGCCCATGGGCCATGCAGCTCCTCGTTCACGGCTTCCCGTCCAAACCCGTGTGTCCTCACGCCACCTATGACACGCCGCGCCAGCTTACCTCTCCTTCCCCTTCAAGGCCGCCCTCTCCTTTGAGTGGGCGTGGCAAAACCCTGAACGCTCAAGGTACCTCCGTGACAACGCCGGAAAACCTCTGTTTGAGAAGCGCGCGAGGCGGCTCGACCAGAATATCGCGTTCGTGATCTTTTGCGGTACCCAATCGCTATTCTGGTCGTGTGCTCATAACTGTGTCTCTAGGGTCCTACAAAGGATGATATGCACCCACCCATTCAGCACATGGCCCCTTCATGTCAAATTATTCACCGAGGAAGCGGTCCGATGCTGGAATRTTCTCACCGCGGGCGCAAATGAAACCGAGAAGTACCGGATCCAGTTATTTCCCCCAGGATTCACATGCTCCGTCGAACTGGAGGGAGTGGACGGCTCGAGTGGGGTGAATGGATCCGGACGACAAGGCTCAGTGTACATAACAGACGGTGGGTTCTCTCTCGCATTACCATGGATCTGGTTTCTACAATGCACCCGTCCTTGCTTTATTTTTATTTTGGTTCTCAGCTGGTTTTCCTCTTTGTTTAAAAAAATATACCAAATGACGTCATCTCTCTGCAGAACACTTTACCTCTGCCTATCTCGCTAAACACACGGCACTCATAGCCTCAAATCACCCGTGCTCATGCTCAGTGTGCAAATCTCCAATACATGATTTCCCCAGCGTACGTTSTACCCAAACGTAATTGATAACTTGCCAATTGACATCGGCAAACAGAACCACTTGGGCACAGCACTCTGTCCTACCACGGGATGTATCACCACATCCCACCTCACCTGTCTAGCAAAATCTTGGCTCGATGCCGAAAGGCCTGAACCCATAACATCGAAGACCGTCCCAAACTCTAACCCATTTGGCTTGGGCAGTGGTATGCTCCCGCGCGGAGGTACCTGCACTTCCTGCGGCTCCTACACACTCTGGGGCGATATTGTTAGAGGATGCTACCGACGATATTCTGGGCCAGCGGCCTTGGAAAGGGTGGACCCGGAGCTTGAGGAAGCTGAGCAATTCGAGGTACCATCTACGTCGGACTCTGGATTGGAGAAGGAGATGGRAATATTGAAGCTTGGGATGCATACAGATAACGATAACCATCCTTCGGCTCGGAAATCGAAAGGAACAGGGTTCTTGGCCCCGCTATCATGCGGACGGTCGGGAAAACTCGTATCGGAAACAACAGCGCAGGATGCTATCCGATATCCTGTTTCTCCTTCCCCGTTACCTACAACTTCGACATCTGCGCCACAGGAAAAGCGAAAAAGAGGAAGACCGCGCAAGTTCGTGCAAGACGGATGCGAGTTGGGTGTTGTACTTCCCACCCTAGAACCAAGCCGCTCAGCGACCAACAAACGTGGTCGCCCGAGGAAAATCCCACTTGGTGAGGTGATACCACCAAGTATAATAACCAAGAAACGGGGCCGCCCAAAGATAACTTGTTCTAAAGATATATTCCGAATGGTTTCCTTGTCGTCTATTTCCACCCAAACATCCCCGGTACCGCGAAAGCGAGGGCGCCCGAGAAAAATGAGCCTAGCGGCGGGGCTCGTAGCGCGCCCGGAACAAGAATTAGAATTTAGCATTATCAAAAAAGAGACAAAGGAACGGCAAGCCGTCGGGGTGGTACTAGAGGCTAGAAAACGAGGAAGACCCAGGAAGACAAATGCTGAGCTTTGTTGTAGGCAGGCTGTCCTTGAGGAACCTGCATCGCTGCGACCGGTGGTCATGCCTCGTAAACGTGGTCGACCGAAGAAAATAACCACTGTATCGATGGTGTTGGCCGCAGCAAAGGACCGATGATGACCACTGTTACAACCTCCGTGAAAGCAGCCAGGGCTTGATCCATTTCCACGACTACGAAGAAGAGGGGATGTACACAGAGGTTTCATACACGACATGCGAACGGTAGCGGTGGCGAGTTCTTTGACATGGCATTGGTCGAACCCATCCATAGCTTCGGCTAGTGGCGCACCTTCCATGACGTTGGCCGGCTCTTGAAAGGCTCCGTGACAGCAGACGAGTATATCAAACCATCCGACACAAGAATGTCCTCATCTTGCATTTCATTCTTTAGTATTTGACAGGCCTGGAGGATTAGGACCTATACCCGGGTTTGCACATCGGAAAAGATCCTTTCCTTTCCCCTGGTGTGCTTACCACAAGGACAACTCTCAAGAAGGGGTGATTGAATTCTAATTCAATGTGGGGCACCTTCCGAGCTCTTGTGTGTGCTCTTCTTCACATTCCCACTGCCAGGAATTTTTATTCTGCGCTCCCATCCATAATCTGGCAACCACTGCCCACATGGCTATCTTTATCATTATCGCATCTGTCTCTATTATTATGTTAGAGCTTTGTTCTCATTGACATTCTGACACGGCTTCTCGCTTGCATTGTTTACAACTCATAGGTTTTTTTACTAGTAACTCATTCGTGAGACCTGCATCAATCCTGACCCGGTCCGCATGACTCCTATTGTTTTGTTGTAGGACTAGTCTATTTGAAGAAATCGAAATCATGTATTACTGGTATCGAAGACACTGRGCTGTATTAATATACATATAAATATTGCTGTGACATATGGGCTCCTGCAGACATCAACCCCTGATCGTTACAAGTTGTACAACTTTATGAGATCGGGGAAGCGGTGGTAGGGCTGAAGAAAACCTGCGGGAAACAAGATGCTGAAGGATCACTCCCTTCTCCAAAGGCTCTCTAGCTGCCATAAAGGACCTGCGATGTCCTCGCATGTATCGCACGGGCAAGCTGCCGGACGGCAGTGCATTCACACACGACACCCACATCCACCCCTGCAATTTTACCAGGTTCAATATCCCCCGCTGCAAGTGTACTTTTGACTATGTCTGATATGATGTCACGGAAACCGGGTATAGGTCGCAATCCAACTGTCGAATCCAGATTGGTGGGCCCTGTCACCGCAGCGGCGGCCAAAGGTTTGGTAGAGTCGGAAGAAGGGAAGAGGCTGCACGCGCCGGCATCTAGGATGGCTACCCGTTTTYCACTCATCAACCGGAAATCTAGAGCATGCCTGGGGAAGGGAAGAGGGGGTGAGGAAAAACAACCAAAGAATTGGGCAATCCAAGAACCCAAGCCCTCGTCAGAGAAGCTTACCTGAGGTCACCATACAGTAGTCGATACCATCCAGCGGCCTTTGGACACGTGTCCACCATCCTATTCCGCTTCTCCTCGTCCCTCCTGATCGCCTCTAGCTGCGTGACAATGGGTAGTGTCTCCCGTAAAAGCGTCACAAGTCGATGCAAGGACAAGGCCAGTTTCCCATGACCCAGCCGCAGAATATCCCTAAAGAATGGTTCTGCATCATCATGAGGGTTGAACATGTCTTCCTCGCGTTCGTCCTCATCCATTGGCACCCCGCGTGCAGATGGTGTGAGCGCTACTGGTAATCGGCGTCGAGAAAATCGTAGGTCGAAATTGCCTCCTGTTGGTGAAAGCTGGTCTTCGCATGTGATCGACACGGTGTAGTTCTAGAAAGGGCTTCGTTATAAATTATCCTCCGTATCGGCAATGATATGTACCTCAGCATATGCGAATTCTACAGTTTGGAGATCAAATGACAACAGCCGAATATCACGCCAGTTTTTATCTTTGGACATTTGGGCAACTGGCCGAATTGTTCCTGGTAAGAGATGTTCCAACATGCAGCATTTTGGGAAACTCACCTTCCCGTGCGATCACCACCATCTTGGATACTCTTGCCCATTCTTCCAAGAATTCATCCACACAAGTATTTACATTTTCAGACAAGAACGACACCACTGCTTCCTTCGTGTCGTATATAATCCGTTTTGAGGGTCTGATAATGGCGCTTCCTGCGGTCTTGCCCATTGGTTGTTGCACGTACTTCAGTTTAACGCAGGTAACAACCTAGACGCAGAGACTGAGCATGAATCCACTGTTCGAAGCGAGAATTTCACATACCTGGGCATTTTGTTCTGACCACCAGTGTAAAGGAACGACTCGGATATTTGGCATTGCTGCTTCAGCTGCGGGTGCTCCTGAAAGAATATGCTCTGATTGCACGCATAGTGCGGGCACCGATCGCGCCAGCGAAGACTGAATGTGTGCTAGTTCAGGGGTTACAGGCATGCCGCTCGTGGGGTTTACATGTGTAAACGGAATGCCCCGTAGCTTCAGTTGACGTTCGACATTCATATAGGCCACTCGTGCGCTAACCGAGGATGTTGGTATGGATATGAATCCGAGCTCATAAATAACGCACCAGCAATAACTGTACAGCTCTCTCAGCATCTGTGTCTCCAGATTAAAACTAAGTGCGGGTGAGCCACCAAAATCTCCTGAAGCATGAATGACCTCACTCGGGAAACCCAAGCTGTCGTTCTCCGCTCTCAGTCCCTCGTCTCCGCTTCATCCCGACTCGAATGTCAAGATTCATACTCTCAGTGACTCTTGACACAGCTAGACTTTCTTTTTGTATCCGGTCAAAGTTCAACCACGCAATATCATGCATGATCATGTGGGCAAACATTGATTCCCTGTTGATCGTGGTAGTTATCAGGGCGAATCGGAAGCGTTCGTCAGTGATGACAACAACGAGATAGTGACTGGGGAAATTGGTGAGTTGGATGAAGAGGAATCCGCGAGCTGTCTGGCCGAGCTTGTCCAGCTCTACGTTGGAAAAATCAGTGAACTCAGTATGACACTATAAGGATAGATGGACACACCTTCACGACCAAAATTACGCATTCGGTAGCTTTGGAGGCCAAGATACTTGGCTTTCTGTTCTGCGAGGTCCGTTATGGTCTAGAAACAAGGGTGTCAGAAGCACATTTAAACCCAGATAAAAGATTTACCATGAGGCGCAATCGAATCAAGGCGTTAAATAAAATGGTGGGATCCTCGTTAATCTTCTCGGAAAATGCGGTGAATCGGGGCCCTCTTCCAGCAGCAGCAAGGTCGCCGGTGTCCCGCAGTGTRATCCGCCCTGTCCTAGTATCGATAGTAATGATGACGATCTCATCTGCACATAGATGTACGCGTAGAGCGGGCGTCCCAACTATTAATTTCATGAGTAGATGCATAAAGCGCAGCTAAAATCACCAACTCACGTTCGCTAAACAATGTGACAACACCAGGAGGACCAAATACTACGCGCGCGGGTCCTGTCTGTAGGTGGTACTGGAAGGCTGCCAGAATGGCAGCTGCATGTCTCTCGATAATAGTTTTCAACATTGCCTCAAAGTCTAGACACTCAGGATTCTGTAGAGGGGGTTAAGTAACGCAATGCTCGACCATCCTAGACTGACCACTCTCAAAAGTTCTTCAGAAAGCACAAGTTGTTCAGGAGGGACTATCACCCCGAGAGCACTCTTCTCTGGCTCCCAGCGTACATCAAAGCACAGCCCTTCGACCTCATCGGACGGCTTGGCACCCCCAAGTTTAGCCCTGCGCTGCATTTTGGCCATCATCCTTGATTTGGGCGATCGGGCGGGACCTGGACCTGCTTGCGCGGGACCGTGGGTTTCTATTATTGACACAATAACCTTTCCGCCTAGCAGTGGTAGCTTGAACTTGTGTTGTCGGCCAGGAATGTTGAGTGGAGATGGTCGTCTGCGAACGGTAACCAACAAAATGCAATCATTGCTGATAGCGGACTCACAACCAATATGAAATTGTCATTGACTTTCGATCAGGGGTCATTTTGACATTCATATATTGGGCCCAACCAAGCGTGCGCATTCTCTGAGCCTGCGGATCGTGGTTAAAAAGAGCAGCAAATGCAATAGTACACTCACCTGGTACCATAGGATCTCAAGTTGGTACGATAATGACATCATCTCTGGGGCGAAACAGACTAGATCAGATGGTTGAACATAGAGTTTGATTCTGATGGCTGCGTACGGAGGAAGTTATAAACGCGGACCAAGGGTGCGTCTACGAAACCGGGGGGCAATTTGGGTCTGGGAGGAAGTTCAAAACCGGGTGGTGCTTGCTCGAGCTCGGGTAATCGCAGGTAATACGCCAAACGTGAATCAGCCTCGTCTGTTATGTGACGCTTGATGAGACCGGCAGGAATACGAGGGAACTCTGCAAAGCCATGAGAGGAGCCTAATGCGCGATAATAAACACCAATACCTTGCAAATTGGCTAGGCCACCGCCAATTTCAATCAGGAACTCCACATGTACAAAAAACCAGCCATCATCTGGGTCAGCACCACGAAGACAGAGAGATGTTTCAAAAAGATTTGGCACGGTAAAACAGACCCTGCCATCGGCTTCGAGGCGCGTTTCAGTAAAATCCCCGGTGGAGGTGTGGATGAGTGAATACCAATGGAATATCGAGCCATTTCAACCGGGATTATTTCAGACATACGCAGACGATATCGGATGGCTTCTTCCATATCATATAACGTTTTGCGGACTTCCGCACCGGTCAAGGGAGTGGGAGGAATGATAGATTTCTAGGAACATGTTCAATGTCCGGCTCTCAGGTATTATGACGTAGGGGCGTATTACCTTGATGCAGGTCGGTAGACGGAGGTATGATCCAGTTGTGAGGACATCCAAAGAAGTGAGGAGATCGTGGTTGCGCAACCTGTAGACAGTTATGTTCCGATGCAACGTCCTGCTGCTGAGAACTTGCCTGGCGGGGTCCAGAAAATCTTTGGCGACCTTTAAGGCCCGCGTCACATCCTCAAATTGTTGGTTTTGACCCATTAGAAACGCAGTGATATTCTGTTTAGCATGAGCCACGACGAAAGAGAGAATCCACGCTGCGACATTACCATGCATTTCTGAACAACACCTGCATCCCTCGACCATTTGGCCACCGCATATAACTTCACCACCTGCTTTTTCGTTTTGACTACCCAGTCCGCCAGTGTGCGCTTTCTGGCCACGTCAGACATGTTGGGGAGCCTGGCGCATCATGGGTGAGAGTCCGGCCAACTACGAATTGGCGAAGAGAGCCATACGTTTCTGCCAGTTCCGACAACTCGGCGTAAATAGTTTGCATGACACGCTGTAGTAGGTCTCCGAGAGGAATTTGTCCGTCGTAGGCGACAGGGAGCTCGTGTTCCAGGACTTCGAGGGGTACATCGTCAAGGTCTTGGTGGACGACGCCGTTTGTATGGGTGGAGGGTTCTGTTGGCTGACCGGTGTCCACGACGAGCATGTCCTGGGCATTTTCGGCCATGGTGGGGGGGTGTAGCGGCCAGAAAAGAGTCAGAGGGCCGGCATGAAGGTAGGAGGGTTGGAGGATTGTTGTCGATCAAAAGACACATCATAGCACTGCTTGGCGACACTATATACGTTGTCTCCCCGTTAGCACACCACCATGGACTACCTCAGAACCCTCGGCTCTGCCCTCGTGCAGAAGTCTGGACTAACCCTGCCCTTTTCCCTTGGATCAAAAGTCACCTCGTTTGAGGGCCTCTATACCCTCTATGATGCTATCAGGCGGGTGAGCACCTTTCTCTTTGTGCATCAGTCCCTGTTTGACAACATTCAACAGGAGGATGGATCCCCAGTTTCTGTTTTTGAGTACGACTTCAGCGACTCCTCAAAGCGCAACTCCAAAGCTTTCGCACAAAATGCCCTGAAGAAGCTGCGGACAATGCGACACCCGGACGTTCTCAAATTCATGGACGCCGTGGAATCAGATACCTCGATATACATTATGACTGAGCGGGTCAAAGCTCTTTCGAGCACTCTTCCAACATGGGCATCCCGTAAAGCGCAAGAGAGGGAAGATTGGCTTCTGTGGGGTATCCACCGCATTTCGGTTCGTACACTCTCGTTGGATCTCTAGCTTGGCTTCATATGCCCCATAGGTAGCCTTAGCTTTTCTCAACGACTCTGGTGCATCCACCCACGGAAGAATATGCACTCATTCAATTTTTATCTCTCCATCCGGTGAATGGAAGCTTGGAGGCTTCGAGCTCCTTAGCAATTCCAAGGACGATGCGGCGGTGTTATATGTATGTCGTGGCCATTATAGTGGTTAATGCAATCCTTAGCCCTACAGAACCTYGGTGGTGCCTTCCCAGGATCACATTCATGGTCTTCTCCAGAAGTGAAGAAGAAYGGCTGGTCRGAACTCAAACAGTAAGATTGACTTTCTGTACACAAAAGCACTCATTCCAATCTGTGGCAGGAATGATGCTGCAGCAGGMGATGCTTATGCTCTTGGCCTRTTGCTTCACTCGGTCTTCAACCCTACACATCCTCCGCCGGAAACCTCCCAACCACCGCACCCTCCACCGACTGCAGCCTCTCGGGGTGCCATACCTTCATCGGTGTTCAATGCTTACAAAAAACTGCTCAACCCGAATCCAAAGCACAGGCTCAACTCCAAAGGGTTYTTGGAATTAGGCATGGCAGAAACCGGTTTTTTCGCAACCAACCGATTGGTCAAAGTCTGCTTGGGTTTGGAAAACTTCTCGATTGAAAGCGAGGCAGAGAAAAACACGTTGCTTCGGTACGTAATTGAGCTCTTAATTAAACACTTCAATTGACCGCATACTAGAACTCTCAAGGAATCAGCCTCTTCTTTTCCAGCAGAATTCACCACACACAAGGTTCTCCCATCACTAGTCTCTGCTCTAGAGTATGGAGGAGCTTCTGCAGTAGTCATTCTCCCTCTGGTCATTCAGTTTGGACAGAACGTGTCTCCAGAAGAGTACCCCAATGTTATCCTTGTGTCGTTGGTCAAATTGTTTGCAAGTCCGGATAGGGGCACCCGAATGGCGCTGCTTGAACACCTCCCTGAATATGTTGACAARCTGGACAAAAAGACMGTCTCGGACAAGATATTCCCTCACCTCGTGAGTCCCCCCTGTAGCTTCCATACAGCATGTCTAACCTTGCCCAGCAAACTGGCTTTTCCGACACTGTTGCTATCATCCGAGAGGCGACAATCAAATCAATATCCCTTATAGCCCCAAAGGTCAACTTGTTTGAGCCAGTTTTGAATTCCTCCCTAACCGGGTACAACAGCTAAATGACCGTCTACTTAACAACGATCTCCTGCGATTGCTAGCGAAGACGCAAATGGATCCAGAATCTTCCATACGAACTAATACTTGTATACTCATCGGTCGCCTAGGACCAACACTCGGATACAACACTAAGCGCAAAGTGTTGGTCCCCGCATTCACCCGCGCACTTAAGGACTCCTTTGTTCACGCCCGAGTCGCAGGCCTGATGGCTTTCATGGCAACGATAGATTGCTTTGAGATCGAGGACATAGCGACGAAAGTTATTCCTAACATTACTTTCACTTTGATTGACAAAGAAAAGCACGTTTTCCAAATTCTCCCCCTAACTCTACTAAATATCTCTGTAGATTGGTTCGGGATCAAGCTTTCAAAACCGTGGAACTATTCGTAAAGAGGCTAGAGGAGCATGCAAAGACAATGGTACTCTTGTCTTCAAACCATGGTATTATTCCACCCCTCACTGATCTGGTTTACAGCCGGAAACTGTGGAGGTTGATCCAAATGCACCCGTTATGGAGCAGAACGGCGGTGCCTTGCCCATTCCCGGTGGCCTTGTCAATACAGCTACCGGAGCAGCTGGCGCATTAGCAGGGTGGGCCATATCATCTTTGGGCAAACGTGTAAGGATTTCCCTCCTCCCCCCCCCCCCTTTTTTTTTCCTTTTCGTCGCTCACCCATAACTCATCTACATCAGCTCGCAGCATCAGATCTTCAAAGCTCAATGACCGCCGTCGCAGGAGTCGGGATGGAACAGCTCTCACCCATGCCCGGGGGCCTTTCCACGCCATCCCCAAAAATCGGCGAACTCCCAAACAAACCATTCTCAGGTCCCACGAGTCCAAAGGTACCAAACACCAACTTCTCGACGCCCCCCACTTCCAAAGGAAAGAGCCTCCAACTCGGTTCTGGCCTTAAAGCGAATTCGGCCGCCGCCGCCGCTTTCGCTAAAGAACTTGAGGACGAGATTGCTCCAATTGATGGTGCGAATCCTTGGGGCGGCGATGATCTTATGGACGTCAACGCTGATGAGGGTGATTGGGGTAAGTTCCATCTCCCCAACGACAGTTTCCCAGTTTCGCAGATCTCATATCACCCGCTTCTTACCCAGGTGCATTTGAAACAGCACCGGAACCAAGCACAACACCCTCCATCATACAACCTCAGCCGATAAGACCCGTAAATCACATTCTAAACGGAACCAACAACGGAACCAGAAAGACCTCGGCCTCGAATACCAACATACTATCGCCACAACTCAAGCCCGCRACACCATCGACCCAGAGAACTAAGTCGCCTATACCTTCGATACACCGCTCTGCACCCACCCATTCACCCCCCGCAACTTCGGGTTGGGACGATACTGATGATTGGGCTAGTCCCGAGTCGACGGTACAGAGCAAGACACGGGCAACAACCTCGGTAGCGCCGTCAACGAAAGAGGAGAAGGCTGCGGAGATGGCAAGGCGGAAGGAGGAACGGAAACAGGCGAGCTCCCAGTTCACTCCGATGAGAGCATTTCCTGAATGTTTTATAGCGTATCGCAATGYTGAAGGAACAGAAGAAAAACGCTACCAAAGCTTCATGATCATATATCACTACAATCTTTACATACTGACGGGACGTTGGGCGCTAGGGTGTAATCCTACTTTATTTAATAGTCCAACATAATGGCAGATAGAGTCTTGGAAAATGTTGTCTTTCATGATCATCTTATGCATCTGGTGTGTCTCCCCGCCCCAAGCCTCGCCCTAGTCCACGACCGGCAAACCCGATTCGACCAAAAGGGAACAAGCCACGACGAGGGACGATCGGTGGGCCCTGCCACCTCTCTCTTTCCGGAGCAGTCCTAGGAAGCTCCTTCTCTTGAGGYTCCAAGTTATCAACTTCATCATCCTCTTCGTTTTCATCCGGCTGTAAAAGTCAATAATGCGACATYATGAAMRCAGSTTACACGGAGACGAACCTCAAGRTCAATTACTAGTGCGCCAGTATGCCAACCAGCCGCTGTGACGGAAAAGCAAAATCGATCCTTGGGTTTCCTCCTCCCATGATCAAACCGCACTTCTGTAGGTACAGCGACATCGGGGGGTTTACCCCATCCCCGCTCTTGGGCCTTCYGCAACTGATCCTGATGTCGAAAGCCACCTGGGGATCCGATAGGTAATTGYAAAGGATCACCCAAACCCAGAGCCCCATTCGAAAATGCGCCCCAGGTGTACAGCTTGCCGTCGGCTGCCAGGGCCGCACTGTGGTAATCGCCTATCACGAGAGATATAATGTTCTTGTGCTGAAGTTCAGGGATGACTTGAGGTTTAGAATCGGGTGTGGTGTCAACGTYGCCTCGGAGGACGATTGAAYTCGAGCCGGTAGAAAATGCAAAGAATTGTTGAAAATGAGCCGAAACCTGTGAATGAGAGTGAGCTGAGACGCGTTTTATGAGGTTCACGAAACTCACATGGGTGATTTTCATCGTATTGGGAGGTGTTAGCTGAACCGCTAGGTTACTTTCCGAACTCGAGCTGGAAAATGCTGGGAGTTCGCGGACTCGCGCAACTTCACTAAACTCTGGAAGCTAAAAGCCCAAACTAAGTGTGAGAGAGCCTCATCTACTTGAATATAAACGACATGACATACGTATTCCCAGGTGGATGTTCTGGCTGACTGTTCATCTTCAAGATGACCGATCTTGAGAACATGCCCATAGTTCGTCAGGCCAATTATATGTGCATCCATAGCMCCAATTTCAATCAAATGTGGTGGGTTCTTTTTGAAGTCTTCTCCTGCGTTAGTTATATCAGGCAATGGAGGCGGCGAGCGTAACAACACAGGGTCGACAGCTGCAGTCCAGGTATGGCATGGTATAACCCCATCTTTCGCGATGCCCTTGCCAATATCTTGATCGTCCAGCCTTTGGTTCTCTGACTGGATCAGGTCGGCGAGTGCGCCATGGGCGGGCCACCATACCARCACCTCCCCGCTTTTCATCAAAACTGACGAAAATGCCCATCCACACTCAATTTGTCGAGGCTCAGAGCCCGGAGTCAGGAAGGGCGAAGATAGTTTGAARGGTCTGCCCCAGTTCACGAAAGTCCACACCGTATTCTTMTTATCCAGRGCCGAACAGTGCAAGCGACCGCAGCTAAATGGGGTATTGCTGATCTACCAGATGCGGACCGAATTGAAGATGATCTCCTACCTAATGCTGCGGATCGGGTATGGCATCTGCAGTCTTAGAGGYGTAGGGGCAGGTTTTCCYTTCTCAGAATAACCATCCTTGTGYAAAGAATACTCAGTACCATCGAGTGTTCCTGAAGCCCTGTAAGGTCTGTRGATAAGATAGTCTRGGAAGACATACCCCATACGTAAACGTTCCCTCGAGTATCGCGAGCATRGAARGACCTGGCAGGTTTTGTAAGYGAGGTGGCTTGGAATTTTCCCAGTGYYGYATTTGGAACSTACATGCCTCCTGCAATGAGTTGGACTACGTTTGCCCCAGRTATTTGTAGCTGTGYCGGAAAAGGGACACCGTAAGYTGAAGCTTTGGGGAAACGTTGCAGACCGAGYCGGCCGTTWTGGCGTTCCCTGGAAATGGGTCAGTGYCATTGACCTTGCGKTCAGGAGGATAGYGSAAACATACCCCCAAACGAAAACTAGCGGGTGCGTTGKGWRTYTTAGATTGGTAAGGTTGTTTGGGRTAGGARTTCGTACTCGCCTCTGGGCTTTGATAGRCCACGATATATGAACTTCCAYCCTGTCCGCCGTGCGGTTCCGGCSCCRTCGAAGTTGAGGTCGCTTCGCAATTTGCGCCTCCAGAGAGTCTCATCCGAGCATATGGAARCCAAGTACTATCKGGGATTCAGACRAGGGGTCAGATCAGCTAATGTATRCATATACCTTGCAGGTCGTAGTGAGCCTCAAGAGGTCAGGTGTTGGCAGGATTGGGAGCAGGTTATCGATGAGAACCTCTGGTGGYAGGTCTATGAGAGTGGCGGCACTGGAAGTCATGGTATGRGGAGGAGATAAGATGGGYGTGCTGGGCAGCTTCACGGGGACTCATGACGTCAATTCCCGGCCCACGGCTACWTTGGCTCCAGSSYCSTSYYST